>JAVJIF010012497.1:0-168041 GCA_038442645.1 Agave tequilana
ATTTAATATCATATTTTCATACTTATTTTAGAATAAAAGCCTGTATTGTCCTAATTAATTGCTTAATTTATTTGCAGGCCCATTCTTTAAGGAGATGAAGAGAAATGAGCCCAAAGCCCACCAAAATTCTGAATTAAATCAGAATTAATTCACACTCAGTAAATCAGGGCAAAATCAAGAAGTTGAAAACTGGTTGAGAAGAATCCTCTCAGAATCGATCAGTTGAAGCAAAGATCAAGCAAGTTTGATTCAGATTCTGACTGGATACATTTTAGTATTCGAATCATAACTTTTGTACAGAATCTCAATTCTGATGATTCAAGATGATCCAGAAAACAGACTGACAGAGCTACAACTCTTATGTTGATCATTATTTCTAATTCTGTCAGTTGTTAAGTGATATTCAGCAATCAACACGCCAACAAACTGCAGATCAGAACTGAATATCCACCTCTACCCTCTCCATTTCTCCTATAAATACCTGCACTCAAAGGCAAAAGGGAGGACCATGCAGAGATAGGAATTTAGCCTAGTTTTCATTTCTTAGTTTAGGTGTTTAGTCTTTCTTTTCTTGTAATTTTAGTTTTCATTTATGTAATTCAGAGGAGATCGACTTTCATCAAAGAACAAGACTGAAGCTAGAGCTGGAGTGACACCGGTGTAAGACTTATTTCTTTTCTTTGATTGTAATGAAATCAAATCGATGTTCTTTTTGTGTATGTACTTCTTTGTAGTCTTCTTCTTCTTCTTTTCTATTTTACCTTTCTTTTTGGTACAACTGTCTTCCAAGTGAGTCTAAAAGCATCGAAAGAGCCTTGCCTTTGCGAGTGCCACCGATAGCTCATGACGATGGAATTGTGAGTCTCTCCGTATCATTTCATGCTTGCGTATCTTGATGATGTAATGTGGAAGAGACCACACTCGACTCTTATGGGCTATGAGCTGAATGCCTCCACTTCAAGGTAAAATCGTTGCTGAAAACTCCAGGTAAGCTTTTGACGAAAAGAAGGTAAGTAATTGTTTTATTTCTTTTCTTTATTTCTGTAAATTAAATCACAAATATCACTTCTTCTAAATCGTTTTCATTCTTCTTTCCACTTCATTTGTACATTGTCGCTTTCTTTTGTTTTTTGAAATTTCCACCTTCTTCATTCTTCCACTTTCTTCTAACTTTAATATAACTTTCTTTTTCCTTTTTATTAACTTAAAAACAGAGAAGAACCTTCACTTTTATTCTTAACGATTTCAATAAAGAACCGTAAAGCTTCCATCGCAAACCCTCCTTGTGGATCACGACTCGCATAGCCACTTGCTATAGCGGAAGAATTGAGCACTTGCACATATTTGTTTTAAGTTCTTTAATCTCGTATTTTTTGTGCAGGTTTAGCCTCAATCAAATTTTGGCGCCGTTGCCGGGGAGGGTAACACGTTTTATTGAAATCTGAATTTTTATGAAAATTTTTTAGAACTAAAACGAATCTTCTTCTCTGTTGCAGGTTACAGGGCAAGCAAAGCAGGAAATTAAAGTTGCAGTAACATATAAGTGGCCTTGGCCTCTGCTCTAGAAAGCAGAGACCAAGTGCCCTCTGCTTTGCCGCGGATCCGCGGCCAACGCCGCGAAAACGCGGCAAAAAGGAGTTGACTACTAAACAGATTTTTTGCAGGCTGCTTGTTTTGCAAAAATATTGTTTTCTGCAAACTTTAGTTTTTTTTTATGCCATCACCATAACCTGCTAATAAACCAACAGTAAAAAGTTTGTTGAAAAAAAAAAATTAAAAAATTGATTAGACGTTTGCATTTTAGGCACGTGTCTTTTCAATTCATTTATTTTACTGTTGAAGAGTGCTGGAGCAAGGTATGTACGCATTGCATCTAGAATAGGACTATCTCTTGGTTGATTTATATCGCTTTGAGTGCATCTTATTTATCTTGTACACTTGCACAAAAACTGATTCTAAGGGCACCACCCATTAACAAGATAAGGTGGGGATTTTATCACCCTTTCCTTAGCCCGCAAATCATTTTCCCAAGCACTCACTAACCCAAGCCTAACTAAAATTGAGTAGACGTTGGCCCTAGGGACATCTCGGACTCAATTAGGAGATTATCCTAAGGGGGAAAAATGTTGGAATCTAACTCATGCAAAATCAGTGTCTAGGAAAGGGATTGAGGGCCGAAAGCCTGAAGGTTGGTGGTTATTTAATTAAGGAACGTCTTTGACGGAAAACCTCCACCAACCTTGCCCTGACCTGGCTGATTAGCTTGTGGTAAAGTCTACATTAGACCTCCCGTGGACAGTCTAACCAGTTAGGAGTCGTCTAGGTCCTAAGTCTACCCTAACCTAGGCTAGAATTTTTTTTTCTTTTTTTGTTTGTTTATTTGTTTGTTTATCTTTGTTTGTATTCTATTGTGCGATATGGACTATAATAATAATTTTTTCAACTATAATAATAATCCATATTACACATCAAACTCTTTTTCGAATATTACCAACCGGCATATCATGACTTTAACCAACCTAGTATGCCAGATTGGTCTTATCCGAATCAATATGACCCATACCCCCCATCTAATAACTATAATTTTCATAATGATTTCAACTCTTCACCGAGTCAGTGGGGATTCACCTCCCCCGAGCATAATTTCCAACCACCTTGCCCTCCTTCTCCACCCAGTCCACATTATGTTCAAGATTCATACTCAGTTCCACCCGTCCAAAATAGGAAACTATCAATTATGGAACGGAGTATGCGTGAGTCCAAACACAAATCCCAAAATCTGATGGACTCACAATTTCAATACCACTTCCAAGACAACTCTTCATCTTTTCATCAAAACAATGAACCCATCAATTATGAAAAGATGCTAGAAGCCATGACTCATGCTCAAAATGCTAGAAATCGTGACATAGATATGATGGTCAAATCTCTACGTTCCCACCGTCCTGATGTCACTTACCATTCTGTTAGAGCCAAAGAGTCATGTTGTTTTGAAAATCAAGATTCTATTTCAGAACAACCATTTGAACTTACCCAAACTCCAAATTTTGAAAAAGATATTGATAGTTTGGCTAGTTTTCCTTTCCCTGAAATAGAACTTGAAAATGATTATGATCCTGAACCTCAACTTAGTGATTCAATTCCATTTCCTGATTCGATTATGACTCCGGTATCTTCACCTGATTTCGATCTTTTCCCCGAGTCAACGTTGGATCCTGTACCAATCCATAATGAAATTGAATCGCCCATCTATGAGGATCATATTGAACTTGACCAATTATACACTCTTGAAGATCCTATTGACAAATTGGCAAGTTCTCAATTTTTTGATATTGAAGTCAATGAGATATGTGACCTAGATTCTCATATTTGTGATCCAGTTCAACTTTCTGAATCAATCTTGACTCCTGTTGTGTTACCAAACTTGAGTAATGTTTTAGAGTCAGTTTTGATTCCTCCACCTATCATTCATGAACTGGAATCACTCACATTAAGTCACATTCCATTATTAGAAAATACATGTGGACTGGAGTTTCAATTTCTTGACTTGGACCAATTTCTGAACCTATTTCGACTCCTGAACCTTTACTTGACTTAAGTCACCTTCCTGAGTCGGTATTAGTTCCTGTCCTTCCTGAGTCCAAGTCAACTGTTCTATCATTTCATACTCCATTCTGGGACGAGGTGGTTGACAAATTTGACTCCGAAATCAATTATGGAATTTGGAAATTAGATGGGGTTAAATTTTAATAAAACTTCTTAATGGAGTTATCTTTTTAGTGGGTTATATTAAAGATATTTCTGGTGGGTTCCTTCGAGACCCAAGAAAAGTTGATTGGGCCATATTTCGTGGACCAATCAGACCACCACCGGAACCACCACCTTAAGGTAACCTTTTCCTTCCCTGCCGTCTTTTTCATGCATCTATGCATTAATTCATACATTGAGGACAATGCATGAGATAGGTGTGGGGGAGGGTCTAACATAACTTTTCTTTTTCTTTAAAAAATAAAATAAAAAAATTGACATTTTTCTTTACTTTTAAAAAAAAACTTTTTGAAAAATAGAAACAATATTTTGACTTATTTTTGTAAGAAATTAAGTTAATTTAAGGAATAGGAAAATCCAAATTAGGATTTCTTATACTTGGTCAAAATAAGATTATTTGTTTGATTTTTAGGGTTAGGAAGATAATTTGTCAAAGTAATTTAGTCTTGATCTTTACCTTGATGAAATATGCATACTTCATACACTTACACACTTAGGGTTCAAAAACAAAGATTCTTATGCCTTATAAAAATATATATATATATATATATAATAAATAAGTCTAATTATTGATTAGCTAGGTGCTTTGGCCTAAGCAAGCCTTAGTATTTATGCGAAAGATAATTAGATAAGTTTGAAAAAAAAATGAATAAGTCTAATTATTGATTAGCTAGGTGCTTTGGCCTAAGCAAGCCTTGGTATTTATGCGAAAGATGATTAGATCCTCTGATTAAGCTGGGTATCTGTGCCTAATAAAGCATGAGTATTCACGCCTAAAAGAGGTTCATATAATAAAATCCTTAGTTTTGTGGCCTTGTCTGCTCGAGTCCTTAAGTCCTAGGGGTGTCTTCTCACCTGGTGCCCTAAGACCGTTTTGTTTGGGAGTCATCGATTAGAGGCTCGTTACATGGGCAGATTAGAAAGCCTAATAGAACTAAGGAATAATATCACAAAAAAAAAAGTATATATATAAATAAATGAGGCATAAGAGTTAGAGTTAATGAACCCTTAGTCAAAATTTTCACAGTCACAAGTGCATATGACTTAGGGTAAAGTAATAGACTAGATGAGAAGTACAATTTGACTCCTTACTTTAATTTGATAACAAATTTTTGAATAGAGACTAAGTTTAGGAATGAAAAATTAAGTTTTCCTATAACTTATAGATTGCTTAGATCTTACAATCATATTTCAAATATTTTTCTCTTTCAAAATGCTTTTCGAAAATACTAACTCTTTATTTCCCTTTCTTTATGGATTTTGTGGGTGCAATCCGCTGAAAACCCTCACGAGACAAAACTCGTCCTCTAGGGGGAACCTAGAGGTTTAACGGCTTGTTGCACATGCTCAGTGCAATCGCGCGACCTGCGAAAGTGGTCTAATAATCCTTAGTATAGTTTAGTTGTTTTGCTCGAGGACGAGCAAAAGATAGGTATGGGGGTGTGATTGGTCGCTAATGTTGCATATTTAATATCATATTTTCATACTTATTTTAGAATAAAAGCCTGTATTGTCCTAATTAATTGCTTAATTTATTTGCAGGCCCATTCTTTAAGGAGATGAAGAGAAATGAGCCCAAAGCCCACCAAAATTCTGAATTAAATCAGAATTAATTCACACTCAGTAAATCAGGGCAAAATCAAGAAGTTGAAAACTGGTTGAGAAGAATCCTCTCAGAATCGATCAGTTGAAGCAAAGATCAAGCAAGTTTGATTCAGATTCTGACTGGATACATTTTAGTATTCGAATCATAACTTTTGTACAGAATCTCAATTCTGATGATTCAAGATGATCCAGAAAACAGACTGACAGAGCTACAACTCTTATGTTGATCATTATTTCTAATTCTGTCAGTTGTTAAGTGATATTCAGCAATCAACACGCCAACAAACTGCAGATCAGAACTGAATATCCACCTCTACCCTCTCCATTTCTCCTATAAATACCTGCACTCAAAGGCAAAAGGGAGGACCATGCAGAGATAGGAATTTAGCCTAGTTTTCATTTCTTAGTTTAGGTGTTTAGTCTTTCTTTTCTTGTAATTTTAGTTTTCATTTATGTAATTCAGAGGAGATCGACTTTCATCAAAGAACAAGACTGAAGCTAGAGCTGGAGTGACACCGGTGTAAGACTTATTTCTTTTCTTTGATTGTAATGAAATCAAATCGATGTCTTTTTGTGTATGTACTTCTTTGTAGTCTTCTTCTTCTTCTTTTCTATTTTACCTTTCTTTTTGGTACAACTGTCTTCCAAGTGAGTCTAAAAGCATCGAAAGAGCCTTGCCTTTGCGAGTGCCACCGATAGCTCATGACGATGGAATTGTGAGTCTCTCCGTATCATTTCATGCTTGCGTATCTTGATGATGTAATGTGGAAGAGACCAACACTCGACTCTTATGGGCTATGAGCTGAATGCCTCCACTTCAAGGTAAAATCGTTGCTGAAAACTCCAGGTAAGCTTTTGACGAAAAGAAGGTAAGTAATTGTTTTTATTTCTTTTCTTTTATTTCTGTAAATTAAATCACAAATATCACTTCTTCTAAATCGTTTTCATTCTTCTTTCCACTTCATTTGTACATTGTCGCTTTCTTTTGTTTTTTGAAATTTCCACCTTCTTCATTCTTCCACTTTCTTCTAACTTTAATATAACTTTCTTTTCCTTTTTATTAACTTAAAAACAGAGAAGAACCTTCACTTTTATTCTTAACGATTTCAATAAAGAACCGTAAAGCTTCCATCGCAAACCCTCCTTGTGGATCACGACTCGCATAGCCACTTGCTATAGCGGAAGAATTGAGCACTTGCACATATTTGTTTTAAGTTCTTTAATCTCGTATTTTTTGTGCAGGTTTAGCCTCAATCAAGTATATACAAAAGAATCAATTGTGATACCAATTGAAAATATGATGTAAATCAAGTATATAACTCATAAACTATCACCCTTTTCATGCGCAAGATAAAAGGTATATAGTTTGAGCATACAAGGCATGGTCGCCCATCCGTCCGCCCATAAAGGGGATAGGTAGGGGTTTTTTAAAAATAGAGTTTGAAAAATATTTTTATAGTGAAAAACACTACCAATTGAAGAATAAATAACTAGTTAAAGATAATTTTTGAAAAACTAGTTAAAGATCCTTCAAAATATAAAACCAAATCATATGTATATCATGAAGCAAGCTAAGAACACAGGAATTGATACTCGAAATCTATAAGGCTCAAAAATAATCATGAAACAAAGTCATGAATAAACAAATAAAGTGTGAGTGTACAAAAGTCATGTAATTAGCATTTTCCATGAAGATAATCAATGAAGCTCAAAACAAATATGAATATCATTTTATCAAACAAATCATGAAATTCATTTTTTTCATATAAAGATGAAAATCATAAAAATTCATTTTTCATCTTAAAAACAAACCTCTAGGTATATGTATGTTTTTATCCAAAACTAATAATATGCATACATATTCCAAACATAAAAAGAGTCTATGATATGATTTGCATGAAGGCAAGAGACTCAAGAGACATACATGTATATTCATTAGATTTGAATACAAAATACATATACATGAAGTAAAGCATATAAATAGGCAAAACAAGTGTAAATGAGAGAATTATCAAAACTAGGCTATACATGTGCATATAGTGAGTACAAATGAACAATGAAGTGCAAACGTATATGAATCAATTTGTTGCTCACTACTTGTACATGTATATATCCAAGTTTAATAAAAACTACATCTAACCATGTTCTTATCACATGAAGCACAATCATAAAAACAAACATGCTAAAAATATCATATATGAAAAAAACATGTAAATAAACTAGGAGTTTTAGAGATAGTTACCAAACCAAAGAATTATGCTCTAATTCTCCAAAACATGGTGGTTGTCTCACTAAACTCTCTTGATAGCGGTGCATCAAATATGTGTCCATCATGTCCATGTGCATCCAACATCAAGGCACCATCCCTCTCATGTTTTGTGAGAGCCCTCACCTACATCAAAAGCACAAGGTGGGGATTTTGGTACCCATTTTCTTTTGGGTCCTTGAGGGTTAGCATTGTAAGAAACCCAAACATTCTTATTAGCAAAATTTAAAGCATTTATCTTATCATAACAAAATCTTGCTAAATGGCCTTTGCGGCCACAATGTGTACACTTGTAGGATGAATATGTGTATGAGTGTGATCATGGCGTGCAAAGTGTGCATATGCATGATGTGGTGATGTGCATGAGTATGTGGAGTTTGTTTCTTTAAAAATAAGGACTCCAATCTAGAATGGTTTAAAGCACATTTGCTCAAAGTTGAGCTTAAATAATCAATTTTATTTTTCAAAGATTTAATCTCATTTTGATTAATAGTGGCATGTAAAGCATGGTGAGAATAAGAATCATTTTTCTTGTTCTTTTTAGAAACATTTTCTTTTTTTTTGTCAACAAATTTTCTTTTCAAAGAAGTGTTTTCATTTAAAGCAACTTCTTTTTCTTTTTCCACCAAAACAATTTTATTTTTCAATGAGGTATTTCCTTCACAAAGATCATTTAATTTAGAAAGTAAGGAAATATTTTCATTTTTAAAGATTCATTTCTTTGAAATAATTTCAAAATTTTCTTGTAAAGAATCTTTTTCATTTAACATGCAATCAAATTTCTTTTTCATTTTCTTGTTATCTTTCTTAAGTATGTCATATTTTTCAAGAAGTTGCTGACAAAATAATTCAAGCTCATCATAAGACATATCAACATCTTCTTCTACCTCGGATTCGGTAGTTACCTCAAGGGGTTATCCCCTTGGACCATGTAGCACACGTTGGAAGCGTCACTTCCAAGATCCGAGTCGCTCCCCGCATAATATTATTCTTTTCGCCAAGGGAGAGTATTGTGTTCCAAACTACAAAAGCCGAGTCAATGTTAGAAACCCTAGATAAATATTCATCATTTAGGGTACTCTTCAAAGCAAGAATGGCCTTTGCATTAGCCTCAATATTTTTGCCATTTAAACAATAAGAATCTCTAGTAGTGGCAAAATAAACATGAATACCTAGGGCTTTGAGGTACAAAGACATTTTAACCTTCCAAGTTTGGATGTTAAGAATGTCAAAAGTGGGAGGTGACATGAAATCCATGTGTGTGTAAAAATATTGTGATTAGCAATAAAATGAGGATCTTTAACTCTAGTTTGTAAGACCCAAATCAAGAGCACTTGGCTCTGATACCACTTGTAATCACCTAGAGGGGGGGTGAATAGGTGACTAGCTAATCTAATGGTCAATTAATGCGAAATTAAAACTTATTTAATGCAAACTAAAACTACTTAAACAAACACCAAGTATAACACAAGAGTGTAGCCGGATTCCCCGTGAAGGACTCTGGACTAACTCCTCAATATTTCTCTAAATAAGAGTTGAGGTGCCGCGTTGGCTCTCTTGGTTGAATACAAGTGTTAGCAAACAATCGCCAAGCATATAACAATTAAGCACACAATATATCATGCATATAAAGATAAAGATAAGATTAGCATGCAAGATATAAAGACAAGTAAGAGATAGAGAGAGCAATCGCAAACAAGGGAGATTTATTTCGAGGTTCGAGCATACTTGCTCTACGTCTCCGCCTTCAACACTATGAAGGATTTTCACTAAAAACCGATCCCACCGGATCACTCGGTGCCGCAACACCTACAAGACAAGCTCACACTTGAACTCCTTGGACTCTCTAGTCCCTTCACTCGTTCCCGCAAGAACACACCGCAAGCCCACTAGCACCGAGGCTGCACCTCAAACAAAGAGTTCACACGCCAACTCGAAACACCGCAAACCCGCAAGTCCGCCTCCTCAAATACAAAGATGGTACTTTGGTGATCACAACACTTTGATCACCTAAAATCCTCTCACAACAAATATCCCTATAGGTAGATATAGCAATGGATAGCTCAAGTGTTTGTGTGAGAAAACTAGGATTGAAATGGTGGAGGAAAACCAAGAAATCACTTTGAAAACTCTTGATATAAACTCTCCTTTTGAATGGAAGTATTTGGCTCTAAAACAAGTGGATAAAACCTCTTAATAGAGTAGGAAAAACTATCTTTAAAACTCTCTAAAATCTTAGTTAAAACAGCCCGCAAAAGCCCCCTTTAAATTGGCTCCAAAAACTAGCCATTGGGGCAATTTTTCAGCCCTGACGGCTGTCGGTCGACCGGCCCGGTCGACCGCCAATGGTCAGATTTCTGACCGTTGGAGCCTCGGTCGACCGGCCCGGTCGACCAGGGTCTGGATACAGAGAGCAGTCTCTCTGTCCAGTCGACCGCTCGGTCGACCGGGGCCTTTCCAGAGAGCAGAGCTCTCTGGACGGTCGACCGGCCCTCCAGCCAAATTGGCATGCACATTCTGTGCACGTCGGTCGACCGACTCCTAGCTCGGTCGATCGGTCCGGTCGACCGGCAGAAGCCAGGTCAGGTCAATTATAGGGATTAAATGGTTGACTTTTTATCTAAAATAAAATCTCATAAATTCATGAAAAATCTACAAAAATAGTTCAGTATTATACTTTGATATACAAACACGTTTGAGCAAAATCAAGACATGTACAAATAATTTGAGCTATTTTTGTAACTTAGAAATTTTGGCATAAAAAAACTGTATTTTTCCAAAATAGATTTTTCCAAAACTTCTCCAAATACAAAAAACAAGATATTTAAACACTTTTAAAGCATAGAGTGTATGAAAATGATCCACCACATACATGGGAAATATCTATGTTTTTGACAATAAGCACTAAACATGGTTAAACATATATACTTTGAATACCAAAAACCAAACCGGTATTTTTCAAAAAAAAAACTCTTTGTATTTTTTTTCAAAATAAAAATTCTTTTATGAAAACACATCTAAATCAAGAGTGTGTGTGTATAGTATACTTGAGCAATCCACCAACTATTCTATCCTTTACATTTTAATCTAAAAACAAAATCTTATAAAAACAAATCTAGACTCAAGTCTTCTTGAAGTCTTCTCATCTTCTTGACTTGGTCCAAACTCGATCCAAAGAGCTAGACTCCTCTTGAGTACTTGATGTGGTCTTGATGCACAAGCTCTTGAATCAAACCGTGATAGCGCCAAAATTTGACTTTAAATCCTTTCTTGAAGCTAAACACCAACTAAGATCTTGATCATAAATCTGAGACTAATTAAACACAAGATCATTAGTACTATAACTACATGAGTTGATCATCATCAAAACTAGAGTGATGGGCCTTTGGGCTAACAATTTTTATAATTTTTTATCATAAAAAAATTAAATTCAATGGAAATTAGAAAAGGTTACTGTAGCAGTACTGTAGCAGACCCAGACCTGACACTGTAGCAGACCCGGACCGACACTGTAGTAAACCTAGACCAGTACTGTAGCAGTCCAAACCCGTTACTATAGCAGTTTAGACCCATTACTATAGCAAACAGACCCATTAAGGATTTTAATTGATTTTAGGCTTATATAAATTCAGAAAAATTGGAAATAAACTCAAAAAATCCAGAAAAATTGTGAAAAATCACAAATTGAATTTGTAACTCTGTAAATTATTTTGGCAGTGAAATAAATGAAAGTAATTAAATCTATGATTTTTTTATAATAATTATCCAAATCAAATAAAGTTAATTCTAGATTTTCGAACTTGACTATACAACTCAATATCCGGTTCAGTGGAAACCCAGTTGAGTGTTTTATCCTGTCCATTTCAATTAATATTATTTTATATATAAATAATTATTCAAGTTTAATTATGGTTCATACATGTTAGTTACTGTACATGTCTACATGTATTAAATACAAAATAAATTACTTTGCGAGTGTTTGCCTTACTTGTTTAGTTAATTTATGCATTTTAAATTACCATTTCATGTTAGTGTTTTTACTCAGTTTCAATAAACGTTCTTTTATGTTTAAACTGTTGTTCATGATGATTCACAATTGTTAACTACCGTTCACATCTGCATGTATTAAATACAAAATGAATTGCCTTGAGAATGTTTTTATCACTCTTTAAATAAATTTTGCATATTATTCTTGATCCTGGACATCATGATACCATATAGAAGACTTGACTGATTATACATGACATTTACCTGATAAATATACTATCCATGTTACTAAAGTTGCTAGAAAATATTTTTATACAGTAACAACATCGTCCTGCTTATCCTGTCTTCTGACTTCATGGATACTAATTACACTGTTAATGTTGTTGTTGCCATCTCTGAGTCATCCCTGTGATTTAAGTAACATGTGTTGGCCCAAAAGGTTACACTCTCCATTTATATACGTTTTGATGATAACAAAACATATAGAAGCTATTTGGTACTAATAAGTTGTTCTAGAATGAATTTCAGGTTTGTACAAGTCATGATGGCTTTAAGCATATTGCAAGGTCAATGGCGCTAAAAGCATGTTGATAGGTTGATGGTGCAAGAGGACTCTTTCATAGGAGAGGAGGCTCTAACTCGGCACAACGGGGTTCAGAGACTTCTTTCTATATAGTTTTTATATTTTAGTTTGTTAAAGGATAGTATATAGTGTTGAATCTCAAATTTCACACACATACAAAATTGCACTTGTTTTTCAAAAATTATTTTTGTCTCTTGTATAAAATATTTCAATAGACCTATTTCAGTATTTGCAAACCAAATTTATTGTAGTTTACAAAGTCTTGACAAAAATCATTTTTAAAAATATACATATCTTCAAAAATGTTTTCCCAAAATATCTGTTTTGACCTGTTGCGGTCGACCAGACGGTCGACCGGCTCTATTTCAGGTCAGAACGGTCGACCGAGCGGTCGACCACAATTCTGACCGTTGTGTGCATGCATGTGTGCACATTATCTGGTCGACCGGGCGGTCGACGGACCCCATGTCGGGCGACCGAGCTTCGACCGACTGACTGCACCCAAGTCTCTGTTTGGGACGGTCGACCGGGCGGTCGACCGGGCCTGCCAACGGTCAAAATATTTTGAAAACCAGTCGACCGGGCAGGTCGACCGTGAGTGTATTAACAGCCAAACGGCTAGTTTTTTAAACATGTTTTAAAACGTGATTTTATTCTCCAAATGAGGTTTATGGCTGATTTTTGGTCTTATCTTTCCTGATTAATCAAAATTATTGTTTATCCTTTTATCCCTACCTATATCCTATAAATAGGGGTGGATGGGGTTGAGGAAAAATACAACAACATTTGCAAGAGAAACCAAAGCTTGAGTCTTTTTGAAAGAAGTTTTTATTCTCAATTTTTATGCTCTAATCTCTGATTTTCTATGAAGTTTTTGAATCAAAACTCTCTTCTACTTTATTTTATTTTTCACTTACAAACCTTGAGCTTCAATCCTATACATTATTCTCTAGGGTTTTGTAAAGAAAAGTTTTTCAAAAGAGAGTTTGTGGTCTTTTGATCACCAAGTGATTATTGTATTTGTGACTCCACTACCTCTGAACTAGAGGAGTGTGATTGAGGAGTTGGGTACTCCCTAGTGGTTGTAATCCTTTATGGAAGTTCTAGTGGATCGGAAATCCTTCTGGGTGAAGGCGGGGACGTAGAGCTGGGTGCTCGAACCTCGAAACAAATCTCTGTGTTTGCGATTGGTTTACTTGTGTTATTTACTTGCTTTTCATTCATTCTTATATTGTCGATCTATACTCTCACAACAAGATTGCATTGCGTACCTCAAACTCTTATTTAGAGGAATCACGAGGAAGGATTTCAGAGCCCTTCACAGGGTATTCGGCTTCTAATCTTACTTTGAGTGGTCGTTGCATCATCTTACATTTAAATTTATGCATTGATTAGCATAATCACCTATTCACCCCCCCTCTAGGTGATTTTAATTGGTATCAAAGCTAGGACTCTAGTTTTGGGCTTCACATTCTTAGAGAGATCCTATAAATTGCTAATCACTATTTTCATATCTTCATTCATACACTAGTATAGATGGCCGATAACATTAAGACCCCTCCCAACTTTGATGGACTCAACTTTCCAATATGAAAAGTTAGGATGAATATTTTTCTACAATCTCTAGGCAGCCTAGTTGCTAAGTCTTTGACCAAGCCTTTTAGTAAACCCGAAGGTGAGGAGGACACTTGGTCCGATCTTACCTCCAAGGAATTTGATGCTATTTTGAAGGCTCAAAATGCCCTACTTTTAGCTTTGAATGAGGATGACGTAACACGGGTTATCTATTGCAAATCCGCCTATGAGATTTGGCAACACTTATTGGTCACTCATGAGGGAACATCACAAGTCAAGAGAGCTAAGATTGATCTATTGTGTTCCCAATATGAATGCTTTAAAATGCAAGAAAATGAATCTATTGATGATATGATTACTAAGTTTACTAAGATCACAAATGCTCTTGCTTCTCTAGGTGATGAATTAAGCAACGACCAAAAGGTGCGTAAGGTGATTCGTGCTCTCCCTTCATCATGGAAAATCAAAGCTACCACCTTGAAGGAATTGAATGACAAAGACAAGATGGAGCTCATAAGTCTTATTGAAAATCTTAAGACTCATGAGATGGAGAAAAAGGGTAGAGAAGAAGCTGCGCCTCAAAAGAAAAAGTCTATACCTTTCAAGTCTACCTCCACCAACTACGATGATGAAGAAGATGATGAAGAGCTATCTCTTCTTGTGAGAAATGTAAAGAGAATGTACCGCAAGAATAAGCTCAACTATAGAAGGCGATGGGAAGGGAAGGAGGAGAAAAAGATCATATGCTACAACTGTCGGAAACCCGGACACATCATGGCCGATTGTCCAGATTTCAAGAAAAAGATATCTTCCTCCTTGAAGCAAAAGAAGCCGGTTGAAAAGAAGGTGTGCAAAGCCCACTTGGGACTCGGAAAGTGAATCCGAAGATGAATTTGACACGGCCAATGTGTGTTTCATGGCAAACACACCTAAGGTAACAACCGAACCACATGATGATGATAGTGAAATAAGTAAAGAATTGTTATTACAAGCCTTCATTGAACTTTCAGAAAGTTTTGATGCTAAAAAGGAAGATTGTTTAAAATTGAAAAAGAAAAATGAAATGCTTAAAAATCAAATTGCTATTTCTTCAAAAGAAAAGGATGAATTATCTTCTACTCTTATTTTAACACAAAGAAACTTTGATGCCTATAGAGTTGCTTGCAAAGCTAAATATTCTAAAATTGATGAAAATGAGTTTTCTATGTTAAAAGCTAGAATAAATGATTTGGGAAATATTTTAAAAGAATGTGCTTTTAACAATACTAAATTAGAAGAAATGTTTTCAAAAAGGCATATGCATACTTCTCATGCTAAACATGATAAACATCTCATGCTAAAACTCCACATGTTCATCATGCCAACACATCACATGTCAATCCTGCAAAAACATCTCATGCTAATAAATCACATGTTCATAAACCACATGCTCATTATGCTTTTAAATATGGAAGAATTTATAAATATACTTATTGTGGCCGAAATGGTCATTTAGCTAAATTTTGTTATGATCATATAAATAGTACAAATAATCTTATTTGGGTTCGAAACACTAACGCATTAGGACCCAAGAAAATATGGGTACCAAAATCAAGCCTTAAATTATTTGATATAGGTACACACCAAGACTCCAAGACGTAAGGAGCGGTGGTACCTTGATAGTGGTTGCTCAAGGCATATGACATGGGACATCAATAATTTCGCAACCCTATCAAGGTACATTGAAGGTGGTACCATCACCTTCGGAGATGACTCCAAGGGCACCATCATCGATATAGGTAACATTAAGATTGGTGCATCTCCTTTAATTGAAAATGTAGTTCTTGTTGATGGGCTTAAACATAATTTGCTTAGTATTAGTCAACTATGTGATCGTGGTCTTAAAGTTGTTTTTGATGAATCTTTTTGCAAATTTTTGATTGTAAAACCAATGAATGTATTCTCACTGGAGTTCGTGAAAATAATGTCTATATTATTGATATTCTTAATTTGGATTGCTCTACAAAATGTTTAAATGCTTTTGATGAGATTTCATGGTTATGGCATAGAAGATTAGGCCATGCTTCTTTTGATCACATTGCTAGAATAAATTCTAAGAAATTGGTGAAGGGTATTCCTTGTTTGAAGTTTGAAAAAGACCGCATTTGTGGTGCGTGCCAACTTGGGAAACAAACCAAGTTTTCTTTCAAACCAATCAAGGATATCTTGTCATCTAGGCCATTAGAATTGATTCATATGGATCTTTTTGGATCAACTAAAACTAAAGCTTAAATGAAAATAGATATGTTTTTGTTTTAGTCGATGATTTCTCTCGTTTCACTTGGGTTTTCTTTTTGGAGCATAAAGATCAAACTTTTTCACATTTTAAGATTTTTCGAAAAAGGGTTGAAAAAGAAAATGGATTTTCGATTTTACGAATAAGAAGTGATAGAGGAGGTGAGTTTGTCAACCAACTCTTCATGACTTATTATGATGGAAAAGGAATTAAGCATGAAATGTCATGTCCTAAAACTCCACAACAAAATGGAGTAGTTGAACGGAAGAATAGAACTCTTCAAGAAATGGCTAGGACTATGATAAGTGAATATGGGCTCCCTCAATACTTATGGGCTGAGACCGTAAACACCGCATGCTACATATCCAACCGTATTTATTTGTGTAAAAATACTTTCAAAACTTCTTTTGAAATTTATCATTTAAGAAAACCAAATGTTTCATACTTTAAAGTTTTTGGATGCAAGTGTTTTATTTTGAACACCAAAGATAATTTGGGTAAATTTGATGCTAAGGCTTATGAAGCAATCTTTGTTGGCTATTCTAGTACTAGCAAAGCATATAGAGTGTTCAATAAATCATCTCTTACTATTGAAGAATCTATGCATGTTAAATTTGAAGAATCTAATGCTATTGTTGAGAATGTTGTAGAGATTGACTCATTAGGTGAGGACATGGAGAAAATATCCTTGAAGGACTCACCCATCCAAGAAAACAAGCAAGAACCTATTAGTGAAGTTCAAAAGGATAAAGTGGAACAATCACAATCACTTCCTAAAGATTGGAGATACGCCTCAAATCATCCCAAAGATCTCATAATAGGTGATGTATCAAAGGGGGTAACTACTCGCTCCAAACTCCATGATTTGTGTGGGCATTATGCATTCATATCTCATTTTGAACCCAAAAACATCCTCGAAACCGAGGGTGACTCATATTGGTTGCTTGCTATGTAAAAAGAGCTCAATCAATTTGAGCGCAACCAAGTTTGGCACCTTGTTCCTAGACCCCATGATAGACCAATAATTGGTACTAAGTGGATTTTTAGGAACAAGTTGGATAAGTCAGGAAATGTTATTAGGAATAAGGCTAGGTTAGTGGCCCAAGGTTACACTCAAGTTGAAGGAATCGACTCTGAGGAGACCTTTGCACCCGTAGCACGGCTAGAAGCCATACTGATCACACTAGCTTATGTATCCTATAAAATTTTAAACTTTTTCAAATGGATATAAAAGTGCATTTTTAAATGGTTTTATTGATGAGGAAGTATATGTTGAACAACCTCCCGGTTTTTTAGATCATATACATCCAAATTTTATTTTCAAACTAGATAAAGCATTGTATGGTTTAAAACAAGCTCCAAGAGCTTGGTATGAAAGGCTTTCTAGTTTTCTTCTATCAAATGATTTTGTTAAAGGCAAAGTAGACACCACATTATTTACTTAACATGTTGGTAGTGACATTCTTATAGTAAAAATATATGATGATGATATAATCTTTGGTTCTACTAATGAATTACTTTGCAAAGAGTTTGAATAATGTATGCAACGTGAATTTGAGATGTCATTGATGGGTGAATTGAACTATTTTCTTGGACTCCAAATCAAGCAAATGCGTGATGGGATCTTCATATGTCAAGCCAAGTACGCTAAGGAACTCATCAAGAAATTTGGGGTTGAAGACTCAAAAATTTGCAACACTCCCATGGCTACTACCACCAAGCTTGATAAGGATGACCAAGGTAAGTGTGTTGACAGAAAATTATATAGAAGCATGATTGGTAGTTTGTTGTATTTAACGGCTAGTAGGCCGGATATTATGTTTAGTGTGTGTCTTTGTGCTAGATTCCAATCTTGTCCCAAAGAATCTTATTTAATTGCGATAAAACGCATTATTCGTTATATTAAGGGCACTATTGGAATGGGTCTATGGTATCCGAAGACCAGAGAATTCTCAATGACGAGTTTTTTGAATACCGACTATGCAAGTTGTAGAGTGGATAGGAAGAGTACTAGTGGAACATGTCAATTTCTTGGTAATTGTCTTGTTTCATGGTCTTCCAAGAAACAAAATTTGATAGCCCTCTCAACCACCGAGGCGGAGTATGTTGCGGCAGGGGCTTGTTGTGCTCAAGTCCTTTGGATGAAACATACTCTCCTTGATTTTGATTTGCATTATGACCATATAAAAATATTTTGTGATAATACTAGTACTATTCATATTACTAAGAATGCAAATCAACATAGTAAAACCAAGCACATTGAGATTCGATATCACTTCCTTAGAGATCATTTTGAGAAAGGTGATATTGATATTGATTATGTTTCTTCCTATTTTTAACTTGCCGATATTTTCACTAAACCACTTGACAATAATAGATTTTCTTTTATATGTGGTGAACTAAATGTTTGTGTTGTTGAATAAGTTTTCTTACTATCATATCCCTTTTTGATGTATGACAAGAAGGAGGAGAAATATGTTGTTTGTTTTGCTATAAAGTTATATGTTGTTTGGTTTTATGTTTGGTGTTTTCAAATTTCAACTTTTCAACTTTCAAAAATTCTCTCATAATAAATTGTTTTATACTTGTTTAATATAGCATTATTTGAGGGGGAGTTTTTACCTCCCATTTATATCTTGTGTTATACCTTATATGTTTTGTCATCATCAAAAAGGAGGAGATTGTTGGCCCAAAAGGTTACACTCTCCATTTATATACGTTTTGATGATAACAAAACATATAGAAGCTATTTGGTACTAATAAGTTGTTCTAGAATGAATTTCAGGTTTGTACAAGTCTTGATGGCTTTAAGCATATTGCAAGGTCAATGGCGCTAAAAGCATGTTGATAGGTTAATCGCGCAAGAGGACTCTTTTATAGGAGAGGATGCTCTAACTCAGCACAACGCGGTTCAGAGACTTCTTTCTATATAGTTTTTATATTTTAGTTTGTTAAAGGATAGTATATAGTGTTGAAGCTCAAATTTCGCACACACAAAAAATTGCACTTGTTTTTCAAAAATTATTTTTGTCTCTTGTATAAAATATTTCAATAGACCTATTTCAGTATTTGCAAACCAAATTTATTGTAGTTTACAAAGTCTTGACAAAAATCATTTTTAAAAATATACATATCTTCAAAAACTTTTTCCCAAAATATCTGTTTTGACCTGTTGCGGTCGACCGGACGGTCGACCGGCTCTATTTCAGGTCAGAACGGTCTACCGAGCAGTCGACCGCAGTTCTGACCGTTGGGTGCATGCATATGTGCACGTTATCCGATCGACCGGGCGGTCGACCGGACCCCATATCGTGCAACTGAGCTTCGACCGACTGACTGCACCCAAGTCTCTATTTGGGACGGTCGATCGGGCGGTCGACCGGGCTTGCCAACGGTCAAAAGATTTTGAAAACCGATCGACCGGGCCGGTCGACCGTGAGTGTATTAACAGCCAAATGGCTAGTTTTTTAAATATGTTTTAAAATGTGGTTTTATTCTCCAAACGAGGTTTATGGCTGATTTTGGGTCTTATCTTTCTTGATTAATCAAAATTATTGTTTACCCTTTTATCCCTACCTATATCCTATAAATAGGGGTGGATGGGGTTGAGGAGAAATACAACAACATTTGCAAAAGAAACCAAAGCTTGAGTCTTTTTGAAAGAAGTTTTTATTCTCAATTTTTATGCTCTAATCTCTGATTTTCTCTGAAGTTTTTGAATCAAAACTCTCTTCTACTTTGTTTTATTTTTCACTTACAAACCTTGAGTTTCAATCCTATACATTATTCTCTAGGGTTTTGTAAAGAAAAGTTTTTCAAAAGAGAGTTTGTGGTCTTTTGATCACCAAGTGATTATTGTATTTGTGGATCCACTATCTATGGACTAGAGGAGTGTGATTGAGGAGTTGGGTACTCCCTAACGATTGTAATCCTTTGTGGAAGTTCTAGTGGATCGGAAATCCTTCTGGGTGAAGGCGGGAACGTAGAGCTGGGTGCTCGAACCTCGAAACAAATCTCTGTTTTTGCGATTGGTTTACTTGTGTTATTTACTTGCTTTTCATTCATTCTTATATTGTCGATCTATACTCTGACAACAAGATTGCATTGCGCACCTCAAACTCTTATTTAGAGGAATCACGAGGAAGGAGTTCAGAGCCCTTCACAGGGTATTCGGCTTCTAATATTGCTTTGAGTGATCGTTGCATCATCTTACATTTAAATTTATGCATTGATTAGCATAATCACCTATTCACCCCCCTAGGTGATTTCAATATATATATTAAATAATTTTGATAACTTAATAACAAGATCATTAAACAACTTATACTGAGATTGGGAAAATTGATGGAGGAAACAACGTCTATATTTGGGTGGACCTAGAAGTATAAGTTGCGCAGCCGAAAGAGGGTTTCACTGCAGGGTTCCTGTGGGGTGACTGACACCCCGTCCTATTCTTATTCTTATTATACATGTTATATATGTTACCTGACTTGTTATACATGTTACCTGACTACCTTGCGGTAGGGCCTGATTCAGCGCCACGAGTCCGGGCCGTGGTCTAGGGTATATAACGGGACACATTTAAAACACAGATAATGTCTCCAATCAATCAGTTTCTATAACTTAGAACCCCGATTTACACATGTAGTAAGCGTAGTATGGAATGCGTCTATTATATGTAGAAATTGGTGTTGGCTAACATAATTAATAATAATAGACTGACATTATATAACTTAGTTGACGTGTGCTTACTTGTTATATGCATGTATTCCTTAATAGATACATGATACATATATGATATGATGGACACTTGACTTGACATATAATTGTGATAAACTGATCGACTTTACTCTTAAGTTTATGTACTGCTTATATCTTGACACTATGATATGCTGATTGATATTTATTGTGCCATACTCTCTTCTTATTACTGTTTAATTCATGTCATTTCTTTGTCCAATATACCTTCAGATAGTATCATATATGATGACATAATATATGCACGTGCACCTTCCCCTTTATTCTTATACACTGATTAGGAGTTCTGACTCCTTAGATTTGCATATCAAGATCTTTGTATGTTATCTTACTGATCAGGTATTTGCAGAGGATCACATGCCTTACGAGGAGCTAGAGTTCTCTTACTTGATCATCCTTTCTCAGTATTTTCTTACTTTTCTTTATTTCTTTTGCTTTCATGATTCTATTCATTGGACTTAGTACTTGTCCTATTTCTTTATTCATCTGCTATTATTATGTTAGAAATTTATGTATTATATTTTAGCGATTATCATGTCATCATAGTTGATTGATATAGCTTGTTCAGGTTACTTTAGGCTTAGCGTGTATACGTGGAGTATTCTCCTCGCGTAAATACGTCGTCGACTCTCATCGCGACTCTGTTTACACGTATTTGGAGTATTCCCCAGCAACGGCGCCAAAATTTGATCGGGGAAAACCGCGCACGAAAAGTGTTGTTTTGAAATCACGAGCTAGAAATGCGTGCTTTGTCTTCCTCGATACTTCTATTATAGCATAGAGGCTAAACGGGTTGAATCCACAAAGATGGGAAGCGATAAAAGCTTTATCGGTCTACTCACGTGTATGTTAACAATTCTCTTATGTTTTAAATAATGAAAAGAAAAGAAAACAAAGAAAGAGAAGAATACGGTGAAACAAAGAAATGGAAAACATAGAAGACTTGTTATGAATTTTTGGGTTTTTAAAACAAGGTAATAAGAAAAGATAAAAAGAGATACAAGAAAACTCATGGCTACTAACACTAATGGCTCCACTAACATGCTAATCTCTTAGTGATAGTTGCCTCTCATATATCATTGGCCATCACTAGTTTTTAGTTCAAGAGCTTTACAAAGCATGGCTAATAAGATCACTTTTACATCCAAACTCAATAAACAAATGCAAGCTACACTTAAACCATCAAAACTAACTAGAGCAAGTATGGAATAAAGTAATGTTAGCTTGTTAGAGAGTTAAATGTTAGAGTATTAGAATCCATCATCATGAGCCATTAATGGCTCTTGCAAGAGCAAGACCAAGTAGAGGCTATTAGATTCATATAGATTATCAAGTAAGGAGTTAGTATAGTTAGTGGTTAGTAGTTAGTTACCATGAGAAGAAAATTAGCTAAGCATGTAAAGAGTTAGAGAGATGAAAACAAGTAAAGATAAAGAGAGAACCTTTCATAAAGTGTCACCCTCTATTACATGCACTCTAACTTTCATCCTATGTACCACTTTCTTCCCTATTACAAGATCTACAAGAAATGAAAAATACAAAAGAGGAAGAAGAAAAACAACTAATCTAAACTAAAGAGAGAAAACTAACCTAAAGAGAAGAAAACCACACCAAAAACTCTCCGCCTAGTGCTTTGGAAATCCAAGGGTATCTTTAGGCCAATGGGGCATCAGGGGAGTTGTGCGGAGTCGTGCGTCGAAACTCGACGCACGACTCCACAGTATGGCCGCAGAAACATGGCCATGGCCACGTTTTAGTGGCCATACTGTGTTCAGGCGCGCAGCGCTAAAGTCTGTAGGTCATGGCTTCTCTGATGCCGGGGTATGGGCTGCTACTTCCTTATTTTCTTCTCCCTACAGCAGCAGAATGGGCTTCCAAAGTCAATGGCTCTATTAAGATCTAAAAATCACCAGATAAATGAGATTTTTGATCTTCTTTTTCATCCCACACTATGAACCTAGAAACACACAAGAAAACCATTATTTAGCAGAATTTTATAAAGAATAAGTGTGAAAGTGTGATACGAAATATGCAATTTTGGAGACTAATTACACCCCACACTTATCTTTTGCTCCTCCCGAGCAAAACAGAAAAACTAATAATATTATTACACCACTTTCGTAGGTGACGCGATTGCACTAAGCATGTGCAATAAGCCGTTAAACCTCTAAGTTTTCCCTAGAGGAGGAGTTTTGTCTCCTGAGAATTTTCAGCGGATTACACCCACAAAATCCATAAAGAAAGAAATCAAATGTTAGTATTTTGAAAATGTATTTTGAAATAGAGAAAAGTGTTGTTTTTTTGAAAATTTAAGGGATCCAAGGTCATAGGTTAACTAGAAATTATTCTTCCTTAAACTAAGTCTAAATGTAAAATCTTGTTATAAATTAAATGTAAAAATTAAAATTTAATCGATTCTTTGATCTTTCATAAAAACTCTTAGAAAATATGCACTTTATGAACTGTGAAGATTTTTGAGATATTGACTCTAACTTTCATGCCATTTATTTGTATATATTTATTATTTTTTCTTTTCTTACTTTTCTTAGGCTTTCTTATTTACCCAAGTAGTGAGCTTTTAACTGGTGACTCCCAAACCAGATGATTTTAAGGCACCAGATGAGAAATATCTCTCGGGCTTAAGGACTCGAGTAAACAAGGCCACGAAACTAAAGGGGATTATTTTGATTTTGTCCATCTTTTTAGGCGTAAATAATCATACTTCCTGAGGCATAATTACCCAACTTTAATAAGTGACTTTTATTATCATCATTTTTTTAATATTTTTATGGCATTTTCAGTCTTTGTTTCAGTCCCAAAAAAATTGTGTAAGTGTGAAGTACATATATCTAAGGAAAAAAATTCAAGATCAAATTACCTTTCCAATCTTACTTCCTTATCCTAAAATTTAAACAAATCTATTATTTTGACCCGATTTAAAAATTCATAATTTTAGGTCTTCCTACTTCCTAAGATAATCTTAATTTTCTTAAAAATAAATCAAAACTATTTCTCTTATTTCAAATGTTTTACAAAAAGGAAAAGAGTTTCAATAAAAAAATTTAAAAGTTTTCTAAAAAGAAGTGTAAAAGAAAGAAAATTTAAAACTAACTATGTTAGTAAATCCTCCCCCACAATTATCTCATGCATTATCCTCAATTCAACGTGAATGTGTATATGCATGAAACAAAATAGGGAAGAAAAAAATTACCTTAAGGTCGTGGTTCCGGTGGTGGTATGATTGGCCCACGAAATATGGACCAAATCATATATTGTAGAATTCACAGGAACCTACCAGTGACCTTTCGAATGTAACTATAAAAAAAATGATGAAGTGAATGGTCTTATTTAAAAAATTATCCCCACCCAATTTTTAATTTTCAAAAATAATTACTGAGTCATTTTCTTCAACATCCTTATCCAACAATGAAGTGTGATTTTGGAAGATGATTGATTTGAACTTAAATGGAATAAGAACAAAACCGATACCAACTCAGGAATTTGACTCAGATCAAGTCGAGATTCAAAAGGGGGAATCAAAATTGGTTTAAAAATTGGGTTCAAACCAAAGTATTGATGTTCACACACTTTCTCCATCAATGAAGTGAGATCATAAGATATTGTGATTCAATCTCACGGTGTACTGGTGCAGGATTCAATGTTGACTCCGGGATTGAGAAAAATCTGGTAAAGATACTAGAGTCATTATTGAGTCAAAAAGTAAAATAGAATTACCAACTTGAGGTTCAGAATTACTTTCATATTCAATTTAATTTCAAGAAAGGGATAACTTGCCAAAATGTCAATGTGATTTCAAAACTTAGAGTTTGGTCAAGTTCCAATGGGTGTGCTAAAATTGAATCTTAGTTTCCAAAATAACATGATTCTTGGGTCCAATCGATAGAGTTAGGAATATAAGGATTGGTCAAAGGTTGACAAGAAAGACTTTCCTCATTCTCATTGATCAATTCACTCATTATTAAGTCAAACCTACTGATAAGCTGGGTAACAGAATTTTGAGTCTGAATCATGTCTTCCATACTCTTTGCAATTGGTTCTTCTTGAAAAGATGAGTATGAAAGTTGGTTTTGAAAATTATAGTGAAGTCGTGAGTCCATCATATTTTTTGATTGTTGCTCGGATTCACGCAAGAGTTCCATATTCATTTTCAAGATGGATGTTTGTTCATTTTGAATCGTTGCGACTGGAAAAGATGAGTATGACTCTTGAAAATTTGGTTGAGATGATGAATCTAATATATTTTGAAATTGTTGTGTTATTTCACAAAAAGACTTCCAAACTCTTTTCTAGCTCAGATTTTTCTTCAATTGGATGTTCTAGAAAAAGAGTATATGGAGTTGACGTGGGAAGGATTGTGAATTGAGCAAATTTTGAATTTGTTGTTGGGACTCAAGCATGGTTCCATACTACTTTTCAAATCGGATTTTTCTTCAGAGGGTGGTTCTAAAAATGGAGTATAGTAAGCAAAATCGGAGAATGAATATTACAAAAATTGTTGACAAAGTGGTTGAAAATTTGACTCGGGGGAGGTGAATCCCCATTGACTCTGTGAAGAGTAGAAATTATTTTGAAAATTATAGTCATAGGATTGGGGATATGGGTCATATTGAGTCGGATAATCCCAATCCGGCATATATGGTTAGTTCATGTTGTACATAGTCGGGTCAAAGTTATCCAAGTCAAATGAGGTCGAAGTGAAAAATAGATTCATTTGAATGGAAAATTTTGGTTATATTCCATTTTATCACAATAATCACAAAAAAAGAAAAATCAAACAAACAAACAAAGAAAGAAAAAGAAAAAATTCAAAATCAAGCCTACACTAGGGTTGACCTAGACCTAGACGACTCCTAACTGGTTAAACTGTCCACGGGGGTTATATTGTAGGAATCTGACCACAAGTTAATCGGTCAGGTGGGGGAATGATCAGTGGGAGGTATCTATGCCAGAGCAACGGGCCTAATTATGCCAAACTACTATTCTTCGAGATTTCGCCTCTCAATCCCCAACCTTTTGACACCGATTTGACAATAATCAAATTCCAACAATTTTCCCCTTAGGCCGATCTCTTAAATAAGTTTGAGATATCCCTAAGGGCCAACATCTAGAAAATTTTATTTATGCTTAGGTTGTGTGAGTGGGAAGGTGATTTTTATGCTAAGGAAGGGTGATGACTTCCCCCACCTTATGTTATGTTGGGTTTTGCCCTTAATTTTTGATTCGTGCAAGTGTGCAATATAGAAAAGAATAAACATAAAAAGTGAGTAAATCACTCAAATGTTTGCCCTAAGCTATATGCAATGCAATATGTACACCTTCGTCAAGATCACAACAACACAAGAATAAAATACAGTATATTGGAATTGAAATTGATACGTGCTTAGATGCAAATATTTAACCGTTTAAAATATCCAATTTTTGTATTTTAGTTCTTAAATTATTGTAGTGTATAGGTAATAGAAACTAGCAGCAGAATATAACAATATATAAGAATTTACCCAATCACACAAAAGCAAGTACGGATTTCTGCGATGCTAAATTTCTTAAAATTTTGACCTGCACACCAAAAACAAAGAAAAAAGTTAACAAAAAGGTGAAATCAAACCATTCTCATCCCCGATAATGGCGCCAAAATTTGATTGGGGAAAACCGCGCACGAAAAGTGTTGTTTTGAAATCACGAGTTAAAAGTGTGTGCTTTGACTTTCTCGATACTTCCGTTATAGCATAGAGGATAAACAGGTTGAATCCACAAGGACGGAAAGCGATAAAAGCTTTACGGGTCTACTCACGTGTGTGTTAACAATTCTCCTATGTTTTAAAGAATGAAAAGAAAAGAAAATAAAGAATGAGAAGAATACGGTGAAAACAAAAAATGGGAAACATAGAAGACTTGTTATGAATTTTGGGTTTTTGAAACAAGGTAAAAAGAAAAGATAAAAAGAGGTACAAGAAAACTCATGGCTACTAACTACTAATGGCTCCACTAACATGCTAACCTCTTAGTGATAGTTGCCTCACATGTATCATTGGCCATTACTAGTTCTTGGTTCAAGAGCTTTACAAAGCATGGCTCATAAGATCACTTTTACATCCAAACTGAATAAACAAGTGCAAGCTACACTTGTTTTCTATTGAAAATTGATTCGAGAGAAAATTTATAAAAAGAAGTGTTGAGGAGCGAAATTACAAGTAATTAAAAGAAAATTATAGATAGATCTCATCTGAGATTTCTGGGGAAGTATGCCAGTAGGAATCTGTTCAGCACGCGATCACTTTATCCCTTTGATGATGCAATCGATCAGACGATCACACTCCTCCTAATAGGATTTTCTTCTCGCTTGGTTTTGAAAATTAAGTATTTGGAAGTAGAAGAACAAGAGAACACTCTCTCCAAGAATCTCTTCTTGAATTTTTTTAGCCAATCTCCTCTCTCTAGCCAGCTACCTCATCCCTCCTTGGCTCAGCAAGGGACTATTTATAGTCAAAATAGGGTGTAACCACTTTTTTGAATTCAGTAAGGCTGAATCTGTCTTTAGCTTCGTGCGAGGCTACAAATGACCTTGCGGCGAAGCTACTTGCGAGCTTCCGGCGAAGCTAGAGAGTTCGTACGAACTCCTCCTCGCCGTCATGGCTTAATTTCTCTCCACTTAATGTGGGACGAAGTGGGCGGGTGTAACCGCTCACTTAAAGTGGCGTTAATCCCACTAAATTAGTGGGGTTCACCCATTAATTCCTCATGGAAAACGGTCAATTGATAACCTGGTAAAGCTCGCTGCGGATCTAAATGAGAAGCTCTCTCTTTCGGGCGAAGTTACATTTGCAGCCTCATGCGAAGCTAAGACTTAGCTCATAACTTCAGGCGAAGTTACCTTCAAAGCCTCGTGCGAAGCTAAGACTCAACTCATAGCAGAGCTAAACCATTTCTTCCTTCTAGCGAAGCTAGGGAGAAAGCTTCTAGCACGAAGCTCTTGGATCAGCCTCTGGCGGGGCTAAATGGGAAGCTTCGTGTGAAGCTTATGGCTTCAGCTTTTTAGCGATCTTGGATCTCTATGAGGCTAAGCACTTGATCAAACCTCAATTAGATCTGGCTTCTTTTCAAAGACAACTCTGGCTTATTGTCTACTTTATTGGATCAGTAGAGCCCAAATTATTACCATGTCCCTGGTCATCAGCTTGTCTTTGACTTATCTTTTGTAAATGTCAATAAGTTAGACATTGTTCAGACCGGCTTAAGATAAATGTGAGAGTTTTGTCTTTTTAGAGTGTCAACAAGACCCCTTTCAAAATTTTTATAAATCTGCAATGGATTGGTTTAGATTTCGAAATACTTTGAGCTGCTTCGGTTGATGATCAATGGTATGTGGATGTGAACGTAGCCTTGGTGGTTGAGTTCACCTTCGCCTTTAGCCCCGCTTTCGGGCCGGGATAGGTTCACCCAGGAGCGGCAATAAATTCGCTTTTGTGTAGCTTCGCACTTCTTGATAGCTTCGCCTTTGGGCTTCCTTAAGCAACTTTGCTTCCAAACAGAGTTGGATTATCAGTGCTCTGTCAGCGCTAGCCTTGCGTTCGTTATGATGGAACAATGTTCCATTCCCCGAGCCTAACCGCCTTTGTGAGTTACGAGAAGGATTGTTCCCTTTTTCAAGGTTTGAATAATTTCACCTGCATTTATGAGGGAGATTATTCCTTTTTTGAAGTTCGATTAACTTCGTATGTATTTACGAGGGGGATTATTCCTTTTCTTAAGGCTAAGCATTTAAATGCTTTAACTTCGCCTGCGCTTATAGGATTGAAGTGGTAGTGGCGTGGTCAGGCCATGAGGCCTATAAATATGACTCTTGTAGTCCTTATTAGAGAAACATACTTTTTCTTTCGGAAGAGTTTGTTCATGACATCTCCTCATTGCCCAAGCAAGGAGACTGAGGTCCCTGAAGTAGTAGGGATGCTCACTCTAGTTGTTATTCAGCCAAGAGCTGGTGAGTCTCGGTCATCCAGAGACTTTACCAATAAATTAGTGACATTAGAGAGTTTATCTCCTTTAATTTTTTTTAGCTTTACCAGGTATTTCAGGGGTCTCTGCATTTGGCAGATCTTTGGAGAAGGATTTCAGCCCTTTTTAAGCTTCCTGGTGAAGCTAATACTCTGCCTAATCAGGCGAAAAAAATTTCTAGGCGAAGCTCTTGCCTTGGCCTTTTTATTTAGAGAGGCTAAACCCGTCATATAGGTAAGGGTGAGGCCTTACCTTTTCTAGACTAGTTTAGCTTAGCAAAACAGGCGAGGCTAGGACTTGGCCTTTTCAACGTTAAGCCAGCCTTGCCATATAGGCAGGGCTAAGATTTGCCCTCTCTGGGCCAGTCTAGCCTTGCCATATAGGCGAGGCTATCCTCTGCCTGTTTCGAGGCATCAGTGCCTTTCAAGATCTTGAGCATTTTGCCTCTGTATAATCTGAAGTTTAGCCTCAGGGCATAGTGAGGCTGGATCTGGATCAGTTCCGCTCAGGGCTCAAAACTCTGATTTATCATTTTCCTCTTCACTTAATGCTAACTCATTTCTTTTTTGTGTTGCAGTACACTATGCTCCCAATCTTTTCGACCTGATGAAGGAGGACAAAAGTAATCATCTTCATTCTCAAGTCCGGGCTTTGATTATAATCAAGAGGAACATACTGGAGCAGCTGATGCTAACTCCAGGAGGAGGCCGACGGTCGCTTATCCGAGATGATCCACTTAGCTGCGAATTTGTGCTGTATCGTTTTCACCAATATCTCACCTTCGCTGGGTCTCTGCACAAGATATGGGAAAAGGATGTCACCAGTAAGATCTCAGATCCTTTCCTTTGCCAATTTTGGTTAAGAAAGATCCAGTTTTCTGGTGACAAAATCTGTCATTAAGTGAAGGATTACAGCCCAGCGAAAGAGGAAAGCCTTTTGTGTCCAGTTAGTCTGGCGGACTTGGAACGAATTCAAGAACCACTATCATCCTGAAAGTGGATTTACCGTTTGTTCCGAATGTAGAACAACTTGTATGCCTTTTGAGTAGAGACTCAATTGTATGAAAGAAAATCTTGATGTATTATCAATGTATCTTCCCTTTTGAATCAATAAAATTTTTGCTACTTTTTTTCATTTGCTTTACTCCATGTCTTTCACCTTGAACTTCGGAAGAAACTGGAATGGATGGCTTAGGTTGGGAGAAATCCATCGGTTACAGCCGTACACTAAGCTAAGTGATCTAACTTAATTTTCTCCATAGGTCTTTTCCAAAAAAGGAAAGAGAAGCTCTTAGCGGAGCTAAGCTAAAGCTTTCAGCAAAGCTAAAGATGGGTTTCCAGCGAAGTTGGAAATGAGCTCTCAGCGGAGCTAGTGTAAAGCTTCTAGCGAGGCTAAAGATAAGCTCTCGGCGGAGCTAAAGATGAGCTCTTAACGGAGCTAAAAGATGAGTTTTTAGCGGAGTTAAGCTCTCAGCGGAGCTACCACATAAACTTTCAGCGAGCTAAGCTCTCAGCGGAGCTAACCAAGCTTCATGCAAGGTTAATGATGAGCTTACAGTGAAATTTAAATTCGCATAACTTCGCTGTCTAGCGCCGTCGTTTCAAATTTGAAAATAGCGCTTGCACTCCTTTTTAGGCAGTGAATTTAGAGGCGCGTGCAACGCCTGAGACGCGAAGTTATAGGCGCAGCATGCGCCTATAAAAGTCACACCCGGCTGATTTAGAGAAGTCTATCTTCTCTTAGAATTTTTTGAGTTATTTCAGAGAATTTTCACTTCTCCCCCTTCGTTCCATTCGAATCTTTCAGAACTTTTCCTCAAGTTCTAATGGCTCCCAAGCAACGTGCAGGGAAAGAGGTGGCGACCTCTGCCATCTCCGTCGTCGGTGATTGAACGTCCCATCGCGAGTAGAAAATTTTTCCCTTTTCAGAGATTTTCATCTCTTTTTGAAGCCGTATTTTGGCTATTTCATGGTAAATCCCTTGTGATTTACCATGATCAGGGAGTTTATCTCCCTTATTTCTTGATTTTTTCTGAATTTTAGGGGATTTAATTCCCCTTTAATTTCATGAATACATACTGAACAGTTTCTTCTTTTCATGCTTCGCTGCGAAGAAAGCCCTTTAGGCTTTTTGCATTTGTTCAAGTGACAGGGTGCGAAGCTAGCTTTGGAAGCATAGCTGGAAAGAGGACTTTGAAGTCCTTTGAATAAATTTAGGCACAAGTGTCTTTCCAGCGAAGCTAGCCCTTTGGGCTTTTTGCATTCTGTTAAGTGATAGGATGCGAAGTTAAGCTACTGAACGAAGCTAACACCTGGCTAGCTTCGCTTGAAAAGAGAGGCTATGCCTTGGGTGATTTGTTTCCTTCTATGCTCTGCCTTTTTGCAGAGTACGAAGTTAAACTTCAGTGCGAAGTTAAGCTTCAGTGCGAAACTACTGTTAGGCTAGGTTAACTTCGTTGGAAGCGAAGCTATGCCTTAGCATTCTTTTGTTTTCTCCTTTCCTTTTTAACTCCTGGGCTAATATATTTTCTTTTTTTGTTTTGCAGTGCACTATACTCCTGGACCCTTGAACAGCCTCTTCGGGTGTGCGAGGGGACTAGATGGAAACATTAGTCTACAATTCTAGAGACAAGCTTCGTTATTTAGTGAACAGAGCACTCCTAGCCGTGATGCCTGATCCACACCAGAGATCAACGCACAATGAGAAGTATCCTGACTACTTCTCCTCTAGAGGACTACGACTAGAAGATTTATCGGAAGCCCGGCTTCATATTTGAAGACGCAGCGCCTGACACAGATCATCAACTACTTGCTGGGGAAGGGTAGTGGGTCTTTAACTTGAATGACGAGAAGTACTATCTCCCGTCCAGCAAGCATCTTTTCCCACTATCCTTCTTCCAATGCACAACGAGGCCTTGGAAGATGAAATGGCAGGTAACCCGGACCACCAACTCAGTCCACGTGAGTATTTTGATAGATGCTTCTCCTGGCTATACAAGGGAAGGTCCCCCTCGATGCATACTGGGTCTTCACCCCGGGAATGTCCTACAAGACATCTTGGTGGGGGAAAATCCGGCTGTGGCTCAGACTTTTGGAAATCAGTTCTTCAGTGTCAACGGCAACTACCCGGCAACTGACCCAGGACCCCAGGTTGGATTCATCCTCCTAAGGCCTGGTGGAGAGACTTGATTCTGTATGCCTTCGCCCATTTGAGGAGGATTTGGAGAGGCTGGGACTCTGCGAGGCTGTCAGAGCTACCTTTATGGCATCCAGATGAGCGTAGCAAACTTCTACACCATTTTCGAATTATATTGCCCAGCTACAGGGACTTTCTTCACCCCTGTAGACGAATTGGGTTTGGCTTTGAATGAGATGTGGGAAGTCTCTGCTTTGCAAATGGGATCTTTCGCTTAAGAAGAATACTTCTCATGTGAGGCGGAATTGGTGCTTTTGGAGAAGCAGGAGCCCGCCCTATTCGAGACCTACCGAGAGATAATGTGCCACTTCTACATCTGCTCGGATATGCATGGTAATCATAAGGTAGCCTCGAGCAGTTCGAAGAATTAGGGGGATTATCTGTTTCCCAACCTGGAGAATACCCCTGAAGAGGCTCAATGCGGGGTTACGGACAAGGATATCTTCTAGAGGATGAAGGAGCATGCCCATGGAGACATTGTTATGGAGGAAGATGATTGCATCTATGAGAAGGGCGACATTCTCAGGAGCTTTCATCATCAAACCCGCCAACCAATGTCCCGGAAAGCGCTTTTGGCTGGGTTTTTATCAGTCTGGCTGAAGAGATGTATGGTGCCATCTCCCTCTAGCGATGTTTCCCTCCCTACTATTCTATTGCCGGCCGTTCGTCTGGTACATGGTCGTTCTCTAGGACTTCTTCCAGCAATGGTGTGCTGTATTCAATGGGGTCTTCGTGCATTGACGGAGGCTTTCTGCAGACCACCGACAACGAAGAGGGGAAAAGGGATGATCTTACCCCGCGACAGACCGAACCCCAGGATCATATTGTCATATACTTACTTGATGGCCTGGTTCGCTTTTCACTGTCCAGCTATTATTCAAGCTGGGAAAGAGCCTCCAGAGGGTGTTCAGGTGGCGCACCTTCACCAGTTTGAAGGATCATCATGGTCACGGATCTACGTGGCCGCGATCCGCAAGCTATTGTGCCAGTACAACGTATATAGTCTCTTTCGGTGTTTTCCCTACATCCGCGATGCGGGATATGGCGAGGAATTCAACGATGTCAGGGACGGTAAGACATCGTTGAAACGGGGAGTTTTCGAATGGCTAGTTAGCATCCGGCCTTCTCACTAGGTGTACAGGAGCGGAGATACCTGCTATTTGGAGGCATACGTCCCCAGCCGATTTGCTTGTCAATTCGGATATGACCAACTCTACGTTAGCAATCCGAACACTAACCTGGCCTTCATGGGGAGCCTGATTGATTGAACTCGCGCTTGGCAATACTTCATTGCTGGTTGTACCAAGGCACGGCTGTGTATGCCATAAGGACCCCAAACCTATTGATGACTTTGGAGTTCTGCCAATGGTACAGATTTCAAGCTCCGCGCCAACTAGATTTTCTATCAACTCCTTTGGCTTGAAATGGATTACCAAGCGGCTGGAGCAGAAAGTCACTGCGAAGGAAGAGGGCAAAAGAGTCTGGGTGCCAGACCTTCTGGAGTTTATCGCCACCACCGATAGTGAAGCTTCGGACACCAAAAGCCCACGCGTCGAAGATGTTTCCGGCGCTAAAGTACCAACGGATGCTCCGGAATGGGTAGGCACGGCCCCTATGGAGGAGGTGGAAGTCGAAGAGGAAGAAGAGGAAGATCCCGATGTTCACTTTAAGTAGAAGCGAAAGGGTGAACCTCACAGAAAGAGGGTGGTGAAGAAGCCTCGTCGCCACACTCCTCCTGTTATTGCAGAGAGTGAATCAGCTGCAGTCCCCCCTCCTCCTGCCCCGTTAGTTATCAAACTATCAGCGCAGAAACAGACAATTGACAAGACTGTTCCTGGCTTGGGTAAGACCAGTTCCATTTTTGCAACATACATATATACATATACATATGTCTGTGTATATATATAATTCCTTTTTTTATTTTCTCTTCTCTCATGCAGCTACCTTGTTTAACTTGTGATTCTGGAACTGAAGCCGCATGAGAACAGGGGGATTATTACGATCCCTTGTTCACCTACCGGGAGGGCGACGAGACCAGCTACTTCATCATTTATGAGGATTCTGAGGGTGGCACGGTTGATGTCGATCCTTCTAGTGTTGGTGCTTCGAAAGAGAGCCAATGGCTTCAAGCTCCAGAGGATGGGCTACAGAGCCCTTGGCGAGTGAAGGCGAGCCAGACATTCCGGTTATGAAAGCCGTCAGGACAGATGAAATCCTTCCTAAGGTCGCTTCTGGAGTTTCTCCCACTACTTCTAAGGTTTCTTCTATGGAGCCTACTGGAATTAGCGTTGCCACTGTTGCTGAGGTGCTTAAGGTGGTATCTCTTATGATCTCATCACCGCTTGGTAATACCTTAACCATTTGTAAGCTTTCTTTTCTTGATATTATTATACCTTGTTTTAATGAAGTACTTGTGCAGGTAATCCGCCTTTGGGTGCATCGACTTCGAGGGAACTAGCAAGTCTTCCCGAGGAATTCAGGGGAGAGACAAGTACTAAAGCTGCTGTAAATGTTGTAGAGTTGGATGTCTTATATCACAACCTGCCCTCTTTCCAGCCTGAGCTAGCCGGTGACTCTAAAGTGGCTGAGGAGATGATGGCTATGGAACCAATCACACTCCCTACTGAGCCGGTTGGTAAGATGATAGTGGTTTCTTTGACGCCGCTAGTCTTGGCAACTACTGGGCTGAGGGTAATCACCAGCCCCGCATATCCGACGTTGGTTGTCAAGCCAGTTTTTTCTGAAATAGTTACCAGCCCTACTTCTATCGTGGCTGGTGTACTAGTTTCAATGAAGACTCCTCCCTGATCACCGACGATTCCTCGTCTTTCTCCAGCCAGTGTTTCTGCCATTTCCTCCACCATTATCACAGTGAAACTGGTGAAATCTTTGTCTTCTGGGACTACTCGCTCACCGGGAGTAATTGAAGCCGAGAAAGAATTTGTAGCTGAGATGGTTGACAGCTTCTACAAGAGCCTAAAGCGATCTATTGCTTTGATCTTGAAGGGCTCGACCACCTCATTTTCAGCTCTAAAGGTGGTCCTCTCAAAATATTGAGAGCATTCGAGACTTCGGAGGGGATGACCAAGCTGTCGCATTAGAGCTTCTGGTGGAGAAGTTTGAGAAGGACGTGGGTGAGTGGCGCCACCTCAGCAGTTCGGACTTGAATTCTTCAGCTGATGAAGAGCTTGAGCGACTCGTCACTCAAATGCGAGAAGCTCACTTTGCAGCACAGGAAGCAGCCAAGGCGGTATCTTTAGATTTGAAATCCTTGGAAATAAGGAAAGTAGAAATTGGAGATGCTATTAACGCTTCCAATAGCACTCTTCTTAATGCTGAGGATAAGATTGAGAAGGCTAAAGAGATGATCAAGAAGGTCAATCTTCTCCTATCCAAGGCTGAACTGGTGCATCTTGAGAAGATCGCTCGGCTTGAGCAGCTCAAAGCCCAACATGATGAAGTCTTACAATAGGAGATAGCGCAAGAGCAACTTTGGCCGAAATTGAGGGTCGTTTGTCCCAGACATCGAACTTTAATGAAGTTGAGTTGAGATCGCAGGCATTTATCAGAGCTGCTGAAGAGAGGAAGAACAAGCCGGCCACCTTGGAAGAATGGATCAAGTCCTACGAAGCACCATCGTAGCCTGTAATCCATGTATCCTCTTCTTTTTTTTCTTCTTTTTGAATCAATAAAAAAAATTAATTTTATTTGACTCTTCTGTTATATTTCTTGCTTGTTTTATCTTCTGAGTTTGCAATAATTTCAAGTTATATTATAACTCTCAAAAGAAAGGAGATAACAGTATTAACTAATCTATTCAGAGGTCAACAACATAATAGAATTAGTTATTTGATAAGTTATCACCAATAAATTTGTGAAATGACTCGATTCAAATCTTGTTGGGATAAGAATGGGACAAAGTAAATTTGACGATCTAAATGTTTAGAGGTAAATATTAACATAACAGATAAAAGACCATCGAATTTCTGAATAGGTTATGATGAATTAGACATCACAACCACGTGATAGTTCCTACTGAACTAGAAAAAAGAAGTCTAAAAATTGCCAGTTAAAAGTGACAAACTAGATATAATTGGTCAAAATTTTGCCATTCAGAGGTGATAATCTGGACATAATGACAAAATAGAGGTGAACCCGACTTTAGGGACCTGTCTATTCAGAGGTGGTAAACTGAACATGATAGACTAAGACACACTAAACCTCAAATCCGCTGCCAGAGGTAGTCGTATTAACTTGACAGCTAGTCCACAAGAAACTGCAAAGGTAGATTGGATCTAAGCTCCTGTTGGTTCAGAGGTGGACATGACCAACTAAAGGATCTCAGGCTTGCAATCTGCTGCTCAGAGGTTCATTGTTAACATGACAGTAAGAACTCCCGGCCTTGATAGAGGAAAGGAGAACAAAGTTATGGACTCATCTGTTCAGAGGTGGTGAACTGGACATAACAGTTATAGTACCATAAAAAGAAAAAAATCTAGGCATTCGTCGATTCAGAGGTAATATGGACATAACCGTTTGGAAGTCGCTAGATTCAGAGTCCTGCCATTCAGAGGTGGCGAACTGGACATAACGACAAAGGGATAGTCCCTACCGGACTGGAAGATGATACTTGGTTATCTGTCAGTTCAGAGTTATCATGGACATAACCGATTGAGAAACCACTAAGCTTGGGATTTTTATCGTTTAAAGGTGACAAACTGGACATGACGGTACAAAAAAAGAATTCCATTGGGAGAAATAAGACTTGATCATAAACTCTGTGGGAAAATTGATATCTCCTTTGGATGTTATTTAGAAGAAATTGTCAGAGATATATTGTTAACGTGATAACCAAGAAAGACCATTGGGGACTTAAAAGGGAAATAATAGACTTCGAAGACAATCCACCAGAAACTCGCTGGGGAGTTAAAAATATGAATCCCATAAGAGATTATATGTCAGAGAACTCCGTGGGAATTTAAAATGAGATTTGCAAAGCAGCCTATCAGAGGTATTTGAACATAACAGCAATTTAAATGCACCTGTCATTCTGTTAAGAGAATGATACGTGGAGTTTTGATCTGTTAGGGATATTGATTTTATCCGTCGGGGAACATGTTCGAGTCTCATTACTAGAGGTTTAATATTAACATGATAGGACTGACTCGTGATTTATTTTGCAAGAAAAATGAATATTATTTTATGTGGTCCTACCATTCCATGGACAAAAATTGGTAAGCGATTTTGGAGAGGAATCAAATAGGATCAGGTCCCTTAGGATTTTTAGCAAACCCTCAGCTGTCAACGGGTTTGATATGCCTTTACCAACTATCATTTGAGTTGGGCTAGTCATGTTATTCCCCTCAACATGATGAGTTGTCGAGGACTTATGTTGGACTTAAGAGCCAACATTTTCCTCTATCCTTAGCCATTAGAGGCGTTGGATTATTTTGTTACTTTAAATAACGTAATGTATCTCCTGGGTTTTCACTCTGTAGATGAGCTACGGATTAAAGGAGTGGACACAAATTTCACGAGAACTTTATCCAGAGATTAACCTTCCTCGTGGAGTCCCTGTAATCCTTATTTTGTTTTCATGTTGGAAAGATTCTGCAAAAGGATGTGTCACGAACCTTCTTCAATGAGTTTGACTTGATAAGTCATCAGATAAACTCATTTGATCTTTCATTCGATCGGTTACCACGTTTTGATATGAACATGAAAACAGTGAAAAGGTTTTGCAAAAGGATACTTCACGAACCTTCTTCAATGAGTTTGACTTGATAAGTCATCAGATAAACTCATTTGATCTTCCATTCGATCAGTTACCACATTTTGATTTAAACGTAGAAACAGTGGAAAGGTTCTGCAAAAGGATGCTTCACGATCCTTCTTCATTGAATTTGGCTTGATAAGACATCAGATAAACACATTTGATCTTCCATTCGATCATTTGGATCCTTTGGTTGTTGGGTCGAGCTTCGATCGATCGAACAGGAGCAGGGAGGTATGCTACAATTGTATATAGAAAAGTCAGGCTAGATAAACCATTCTTCTGATTATAAAGAAGAACGCTTGAAACTGTTGCTTAGGCATGCTTGATTTCAAAATATGACCTATTCTTCTAAGTTGAAGATAGATACATATTTATAATACTAGAGAAAAGTGACAAGGCTAAAAATTTGACATTTTGCCTTTATCTTCTCTTCGATGTTTACGTCATGCATCATAATATCACCCATGTTCAGTCGACTCGGCATTATTTGACTATGATGTGATTCATTGAATAAGGAAAGAAGCTTTTCTTTGGCGCTCTTCCAAACATTTTGAATCTCAAACCCTAATCCATCTTTGTCATCGCTTTAATGTTGATATCATGCATCAATAATGTTCAATTGGTTCAGCGTCGATTGACAATGATATGATCTAATGATGGGACATCTTCTGACAAGTTCATAGGTGAACTAGAGAAGAGTGACAAGGCTACAACCGAAGTTCATAACCTTATTTCTTCTTAAATGTAACCGGTGTTCGATCGACTCGACACTGGTCGATAGTGAATTAGAGAAGAGTGACAAGGCTAAAACCGAAGTTCATAACCTTGTTTTTTCTTAAATGTAACCGGTGTTCGATTGGCTTGACACTGGTCGACAGTGAATTAGAGAAGAGTGACGAGACTAAAACTGAAGTTCATAACCTTGTTCCTTCTTCAATGTAACCGGTGTTCGATCGGCTCGACACTGGTCGACGGCGATATGATCCGTTAAAGGAAGAAAGGAGCTTTTCTTTGGCGCTCTTCCAAAGATCTTGGATCTGAAATTTCTGATCAAAGGTGTAATGTTAACCTGATCATAAGAAGGATCCTATCAAAGATAATACTTCGTCAAGAATCTGCCGTTGATCGGCATCATAAATGTATCACCTTTGGGGTTATAAGGCGTATACTCCATTTGAGTAGACTATTTCTATTACGAATGGTCCTTCCCATTTGAGCTGAAATTTGCCTTTGGTTTTGTTCGTCATGATCATGGGTCGCCTGACGGCTAAAATTAAATCTCCTTTTTGGAATACCCTTTACTTAACCTTCTTATTGAAGGCTTTCGAGATTCGAGCTTGGTACAACTCCATGTGTTGTTGGGCTTGTAGTCGTTTCTCATCTAGGGCTTCAAGTTCTTGAAGATGTAACCGATCATTATCTTTCTTTGCCATCTTGGTTGCTAAGGCGACCCGTAATGACGGCATCTAGATTTCTAGCAGTATGACTGCCTCACACCCGTATACCAGAGAAAAAGGCGTATTGGCAGTCGGGGTTTGAACCATAGTTCGGTAAGCCCAAAGACATTCACCGAGCTTCTCATTCCAATCTTGTTTGTTTGACAAAATGAATTTCTTGAGTAACTTGATAATTGTCTTGTTGAATGCTTCTGCCAAACCATTAGCATCAGGGTTATAAGTGGTTGATGTCACATTCTGAATCTGGTACTTATTGCAAAACTGATAGAATACTTGGCTTGCAAATTGGGGACCATTAGCATGAATAATCCGCCTGGAGGCACCAAATTGATGAATGACATGGTATTTGATAAAGTTGACCACGTTGGAAGTTTTAACTCCAATAAGTGGTATAGCCTCTGCCCACTTCGAGAAATAATCGATTATTGCTAAGATGAACCGATGACCTTTTGTTGACGAGGGCTGATAGGTCCTATAATATCAATTCCCCGTGCTTCGAATGGCCGCGAATCAACAATCGGGTGAAGTAACTCCGGAGGTTGATGTATAAGGTCTGCATGGATTTGACAAGCTTTACACCTCGTGCATATTTGATGGCATCAGCTACCATGATTGGCCAATAGTAACCAAGTATGTGCAATCGATCTTTGAGTTTCAGACCTAGTTGATGAGCTCCGCATATACTATCGTGTGCCCCTTTAAGCACTTCTTGTGCTTTCGAATTAGAGAGACAACGGAGTAGGATACCGTCATATGAGCGACAGTAGAGTGTCTTTACTATCGGATCATAGTAGAAGTGGAGAGACCTTCATCGAATAGAAGCTGCTTCCTTAGGGTCATCCGGCAATATGTCATGCAAAGCATAGTTAATGAGGCAAAACCGCCAATCTCTAGGTTTGAAACCTATTGAGGTTACATGGACTTCATTAGTTTCTAATACATGCTTAGGACAGACAAGACGTCGTGTGGCCACTGTGAAATGATAAATTGTATCAATAGGCAATGCCAATGTAGCCGCTAGTGCAGCCAAAGCGTCGCCTTAGTATTTTGGAATCAGGACACATGACCGATGTAAAAGCCATCAAATGAATTAGCCATTTTGATGACTGCATGGTAATAAGGTACCAAATCTTCGTGTCGAACCTCGTATTCTCCTTTAACCTGATTGATAATTAGTTTGAATCACCATAAGCTTCAAGTAGCGTACCTCCATTTCATGGGCGGGCTGAAGGCCGATGAGTAGAGCATTATATTCCGCTACATTATTGGAACATGGTTCCGTCAATGAAAACGCCCGAGGAAGGACATGATTTTGTGGTGAGATAAATACAACCCTCACACGAGCAATAGTCTTGCCTTAGGGCCTTTTCTTGATGCTCCATCAAAGAACATTTGTCACACTTCATCTTCTGAAGTCATATTAGATTCAAAAATCTCATCTGGAATATCTTCATGAAGTTTTGAGATTTTCGGAACCGGATGAGCGGTCAGAAAACCTGCAAGCGTCTGACCTTTGACTGCTTTTTGAGGGACAAAGAGCATGTCATATTGAGACAAGAGGATGGCCCACTTAGCTAACCTGAATTTAGCGATCTTGGTTTTGTCATGAGGATACGCAAAGGATTAACTCTAGAAATGACATGTATGATTTGGCCGACCAAGTAATGTCGCGTCTTTTGAATAGCAAAGATTAGAGCTAAACATTCCTTCTCAATAGGGTTATATCGAGACTCAGCTCCTATCAGAGTCCTGCTCAGATAGTAAATGGCCTGTTCGTGGCCATCATCATTCTTTTGAGCAAGCAGAGCACCAAAGAATGGTCCATAGCTTTCACATAAAGTAGGAATGATTTTCCTGATGTAGGAGCCACTAAGACTGGGGGTTTAGTGAGGTATCTTTTGATATCCCCGAAAGCCTCTTGACAGGCTTTATCCCATATAAAAGAACACCCTTTTTCATAAGCTGGGTTGTAGGCTGTCTAAAAATCATTAAAGACAAGTCGTCAAAAGCAGAGTCCCAAACTCCAGACGCAGGGCTAATCTCAGCCAGCACTGTAGCACCAAGGCGCGCGGGTCGAACCCGCGTCTCAGCCAGCGCTGCAGCACCAAGGCGCGTGGGTCGAAACCCGCGTCTCAGCCAGCGCTGCAGCACCAAGGCGCGTGGGTCGAAACCCGCGTCTCAGCCAGCACTGCAACACCAAGGCGCGTGGGTCGAAACCCGTGTCTCAGCCAGCACTGCAGCACCAAGGGGCGTGGGTCGACACCCGCGTCTCAGTTGTAACCGCCCTGGTTTTGGGGTCAATCACGGCCCACATAACGGGAAAAGTTAACCCCATTATGGAGTGTTTTTAGGAGACACGTTCGCCCCTGAAACCTCTATAAATAGCCCCGTTGCTATGGAGAAGGGGTCGGATTTTTTATAGAGAGATCAAAGAAGAACTTGACTTGAGAGCTTCTATAGAAGGAAAGAGAGTCCAACTCTTCAACTAACTTGCTGCGTACAAGTTAATCTTTGCCTACAATCTCTTTGAGATTTTGGTCGACAGAACTGTGTTACTCCGTCCGCCAACTGAATAGAAGATCCCCAGAAGTTCCTGACGTTCGCCGGGTTAATGGAAAACAAGATTCACTTTCCACCGCCACTTGAAGAACCCAGCACTAAACAAAGGGGAGATTCAAGACTCAACATCTTCCCTCCCTTGTAGTCGGAGCATTAGTCCATTGTAATCTTTCAATTGATTCAAGGAAACTTTACGCGAATTTTTCTACTCCGTACCAAACAAGAGATGGCGACTCCGCTGGGGAAGACTTTCATTACTGACGAACAAGTTGTGGCGTAAGGTGACGTCCTCTACAAGGGGAAAATGGTCGAATCACTCGTCGTAGAATTCGACCAGGCAAAGTATGAAGAGTTCCTCTCTTCCGGCTCCAAGAGCCCAAAGGCCCGCGCCTACCGCAGGGTCTCTACGGGGACTTGCCCCGAAATCCGCTCTGAGCCTCTCTCAGAGGCAGCTGCTGTGAGGGATGTTGTGGCCAATCACGCCATGCGTGACACCTGCGCCAACGTCTCTCAGGAGACCCGCGTGGTCAAGTTCTCTGGTGTCCAGCCAATCCATCCTCTTCCTCAGCACCAGGCCATCGTTGGTTTCTCTCAACCCTCACGACGTAACCGGAACGCTGAGCGCCGACAGAGGAGGCGTGCACTTCAACTGCAAGTTGGAACAACTGATCGTCCAACTGAGGCAGGACGCAAGGTTCAAACCGGCGTCTCTACTGCACCACATCCGGCACGTGAAATCCGCGTTTGGCAGCCCAAACGTAAGGTTCATCAAGTTGATTCCTCTGAAGCCCCACTCCCCAGACGCCAAGGCGAAACTCGCACGCCTTGTCGAGTATAAAAAGCACACGCCTCTAGGCGTGGGGCCCAGCAGCCCTACATCTCTCAAGCGTCTCTGTCCCGACGCAATAATCAGCAACGCGATAGTCGCGTCTCTTCTCAGCAGAGACGCCAGACGTGCGTCCTGAAGCCACGACGCGAGAATCGCGTCTCTGAACCCTGCGTCCTAGCTGTACAGAGCAAGGATGCCTCCTGCCCTCGGCATTACGAGACTAATCTCTTTGATCCTCCTCCCATGGATCTGAGAGATTATTTGACGAAGAAAAGAAGTGCTAATCGAATCACTTCGTTATGTTGCTGCGAACGGCTTATCACGATGCTCTCTGAGTGTCGTTACAGTTCAAGTGCAAACCAGCAGTCTCTAGTTAGACAGCTGACCCTGATTTCCCGATCAGCTAAAAGAAGTCGTTCCCACAGGAGGAGGGTCTTCTCTGACACTGAATATCCCGAGCTCACTGCAAATATGGCGAGCAGGAGCAGGGAAAAATAACCTGCAGTCAGCTCCGATGAGTCTGACACTGAACCGGAAGGAGTGTACCGACACACTCGCACCCGGACCAGGGCAATCCCCCCGATTGACTACAATGCTCTAGCCCGGGGCATTGAGGTGAATGACTCGCATTCTGCTATTGCAGAGTCACAGGCTTCAAACTCTTCTTTAGAGAAAGAGGCCTTTATATATATGACCAGCACTCCTGAGGTGACTGCCAGGCGCTTGGAGCAGCAAGCCCAGGTCCAGAAGGAACAATTCGAGATGATTCGTGCTCAGCAAGAATCTATCGACTCCCTTAAGCAGATGCTCGCACAGTTGCTTGAAGACAAGAGGAAGTCAACCAACAAAGTCTCCTCTAAGAAGTCTAAAGGCATACGAAAAGAGGGGGAAAGCTCATCTTCTGTACACGTAGAGGAGGAAGAGCAACTTACTTCCGGTTCATCTAAATCCTCATCGCAGGAAAAGGACGACCGAGACCAGGGAAAGGTTCATTCTAAAAGAATGAATCAGTTGGAGCAACGTCTTGAGGCCCTTACCAACCGGAAAGGCCTCCAAGAAGCAGGAGTGGTCCGGCCATATCCGGCCGAGTGGGACCTGGTTCCATACCCGCCCAAGTTCAAGGCTCCAACCCTCCAAGCATTTGATGGGAAAGGTTCACCGAACCAACATATCTACTACTTTAAATCCCAAACAGGGAATGTGGTAGATAATGATGCCATTCTGGCACGCTTGTTCATCGGCACCCTAAAAGGGCTTGCCTTTGAATGGTTCATGAAGCTCCCAGAGGGCTCCATCAAGAATTGGGACGACTTGGAGAAGCTCTCCCTAACGCGCTTCTTTGAAGATGACTCGGAGGTCAACATGCATATCCTTTTAGCCACCAAGCAGCGAAAGGGAGAGTCCGTTAAGTCTTTCGTAGAAAGATTTCGGAACATAGCACTCCGATGTCCAAGCGGTATGACCCAGGTCACCCTGGTGGAAACATGCCGCCATAATCTACAAACCTCACTCCTCGCCCAAATAGGAGTTGCCGAAAGCCGCACCTGAAAGCAGTTGATCCAACAAGGTAAACAGGCTGAAGAAATTGTCGCCCGGGTCAGGGCAGAAGAAAATAAACCCCGACCTGAGAGGTCAACAAGGCGTGCGCCAGACACATCCCTCCAAACAAAAAGAAAGGATAACTTGGCAGCAGAGACCAAATCTCCCGTCAAACTTCAACCGGTCAAGGGAAGTGGCTCTTCGAGCCAACCACGTGCCAACAAGCAGTATTCCTTCAAGTATGAACATGTCGACTTACTCTTCAAATTACTCAACAAGAGCAACCGACCGAAGCTTCCTGAAGCTAGGCGCCCTGAAGAAGTCGGTAAAACCGATAATCCCAATTACTGCTTGTACCACAGGATGCTGGGACACCCCACCAAGAGATGTTATGTCTTCAAGGACATCCTTCAGGCCCTGATTGACATGGAGGTATTAAAACTCCGTCCAGAGCAGAAGAAGGCGGCGGCCAATATGACGTCATTCCTCCAGTTTGGAAGACAACCCCCAACACCCTCTGGAGTAGTCCCTGTCCCAAGAGGAGAGCTGAGAATGGTCAACACAGACCCTCACCAACAGCAAAAGAAGGGCCTGGTACCCGTTTCCACACCTCGGGAGAAGTCATGTGGGTTCATCCTGACCTTGTGGATGGCCAGCAATGGACCACTGTAACCAGCATAAAGTCCAAAGGCAAAGCAAAGGCTACATCCTGTAATGTGGTATGTGCCTCTTCTCGGGAAGCGGAGACTGATGTTCCCTCACTGACCGATTCAGAAGAGGAGACGATAGTCCTGGCCACAGAACCCAGTCAACTGGCGGCGAAAACCCGTTCAGGGTAGTCATATTTGAAGAAGTATGACGAAATGGCGGTAACTCCTCCAAAACCCGCTGCAAAGTCAGCCAATTCCTCCACAAAGCAGCCCATGGAGAGACAAAAAGAGCTTCGATTTTCCAAAGTTCTCTCGAAAGACATCGCGGAAGGATCCACGGCACCTTACCGCTTTGATGTCTTGGCTCAACTGGCCATATCCCAGCCCGAATTACCCTTTATGAGCTCCTCAGGCTATCAAAGTCAACCAGAGAAGCTCTACAAGAGGCCCTCGCTAATGCTGAGGCTTTCATGACTCAAGTGCCAATCGGACCAAAGGAGGAAGGTGTAGAGGATTGCCTCCATACCTCCCAGAATGTTCCCTGCATCACCTTCACGGCAGATGATATGCAAGTTAAAGGGAAACATGATCGACCCCTTTACTTCGCAGGGTATATTGGATCATCTGAGGTGAACCGCATTCAGGTAGATCCCGGGTCCGCATTGAGCATTATGCCTCGCCGAGTCATGCAACATCTCGGGATTCCTACTCACCGTTTGAGCGCCACCCAGACTACTATTTATGGGTTCAATTCCAATAGTACCCGTCCGATGGGAAAGGTCAAGCTCAAATGCCAGATTGGGGACCTAAGGTCGGAGGTGACATGCTACGTGATAGATGCTGACACCTCCTACAATTTGTTGTTGGGATGACCATAGATTCATCGCAATTCTATCATTCCCTCTACTCTCCACCAAGTCTTGAAATACATCGACGGGAGTGGAAAGGTGCGAACGTTGATTGCCGAAAGGCATCCGTTCAAGGGAGTTGAGAATTATTTCACCGATTCTCTCCTATATCAGGAATCTGTGGAAACAGATGAAATCCCGCAACCAGAGGAGCCCGACTCTGGTAATGAAGCTGACACCGAGCCGGAAAAAGAAGAGTGCATGTGGAAACTAGATCCACTTGTAACGGGCATTAATAAGCTCGATGTTGATAATACCACCGATGATGTAGGCGAATGGTATATTAATGAAGAGTTAGATTTGGCGTATTTCTCTGTATTTGCGTCTGATTCGGTGCCGTCGGACACTAGTACCGAGGTGGATGATGATCTCTGGTCGGCAATGGATGCTTTGACATCATTGCATGTACCAGTGAAGTCGTCCTTCGTAACGCACCAAGATGTTGGTAGTGCGCAAGATCCATATTCATGGTTCCAGCAAGACGGAAAGACCAGAGACCAATTCTTTTCGGACGAATTGAATCTGAATCAATGACCTGTGAAGAATCAGAAGGCGAGCAGGAATTCCCTCAGTTCGGTCATTATGAGCCAAAGGCACTCAGAATGATGAAAAGCATGGGGTATGGTCTAACAAGCGGACCAGGGTTGAACTTCGGCAAAGGAAGGAGAACGCTACTCCGATCTTTTGTGCCGAAAGGGAAAACCCCTGATTATTATCATCGGACTCGCAGGGGGTTGGGCTATGTGTCAACTCCGATCCCATCAACTTCTGAGTCTGAAGAGTCATTAAGCCATGATTACTCATCGGGCACGTCATCGTGGGAGTCAGATGTTAATGTCGGCAACATCTTCAGAGAACTTTCAGTGAATATGGTTTCAACAAGCCACCTGGAAGACGGAGATGAAGAAATGATCCAATCTGATACAGATCCTTGGATCAAACACTTAAACAATCTTTGGGATACCCGCTTCGAACAACGTGAGCCACCCACAGAAGATAAGGTTGTTCAGATCAATCTAGGAGATGAGACTAATCCTAAGCCCATCTTCATAAGTGAAGGCCTATCACCTTCTGAGAAAAAGGATCTAATATCTCTTGTGTAAGAATATATAGACGTCTTCGCCTGGAGTTATGAGGACATGCCTGGACTTGATCCACGAGTGGCTATGCACCGCCTCAACAATAATACGGACATAGAGCCCGTCAAACAACAACAGCGACGGTTCCGTCCAGAAATAATGGAGGCAATTCAATCAGAAATCAGAAAGCTTATAGACTCTAGCTTCATCAGGGAAGAACAACATCCTTATTGGGTAGCCAACATCGTCCCCGTTGCTAAAAAACGGAAAAATCCGAATCTGCATTGATTTTCGTGATCTAAACGAGGCCTGTCCCAAGGATGAATTCTCACTGCCAATCACAGATGTCATGATTGACAACACATGTGGATTCGAGCGAATGTCCTTCATGGATGGAGTCTCAGGATATAATCAAATCAAAATGTATCCTGATGATAAAAAGCATACCTCTTTCAGGACACCACTGGGGGTATACTGCTACACCGTCATGCCCTTCGGACTGAAGAATGGAAGGGCAATATATCAAAGGGCCATGAATGCCATTTTCCACGAACACATGCGCAAAACGGTGGAATGCTATGTTGACGACATCACGGTAAAAAGCCGCGCTAAAGGTGATCATATAACAGATCTAAAGTTGTCTTCGACATCATGCGGGCCCATCAGTTGAAGATGAACCCCACCAAGTCCTTCCTGGGGTTGGCCAGTTAAAAATTCCTAGGGTTTGTAGTAACCTCTACGGGGATTCATTTGGACCCGGAAAAGGTTCGCGCTATCCAGGAGATGCAACCTCCGAGAAATCTCAAAGAGCTCAGGGGATTGCAAGGACGATTGGCGTACATCCGAGGTTTATCTCAAATCTCTCCAGAAGATGCCAACCCTTCACCAAATTAATGAAGAAGGGTGTTTCGTTCATTCGGGATAACGCTTGCCAACAGGCGTTGAGGAAATTAAGCAATACCTCACCCAACCACCGGTCCTTACAGCTCCGGTATCCGGAAAACCTTTCCTGATATACGTCCGAGCGATGGATCATTCTTTAGGAGCTCTACTAGCTCAGAATGATGATCAAGGACGAGAGCAAGCAATCTACTATTTGAGTAGAACAATGATCGGAGCCGAACATCGGTACAACCCGATCGAGAAGGAATGTTTGGCATTGGTGTTTGCTATTCAGAAAATGCGACACTATGTGGTAGGCCAGACAATAAATGTCATATCAAAAGTCAACCCCTTGAGGTTACTCATGACAAAGCCTTCATCGTTAAATGGCCGATTGGCAAAATAGGCCATATTGCTATCCCAATGTGAAATGCACTTTTTACCACAAAAAGCTGTGAAGGGACAAGCGGTGGCGGATTTCCTGGCTGAGCATCCAGATCCGAGAGCAGGCAAACTTTACGAGGATCTCCCAGACGAGGTCGCTGAAGCCTGCCAGACTCAGACATCCTTCGAAAGGCAAGTGTGGCAACTTTCTTTGACGGTGCATCGAGAACAAGCCCAAAAGGACATATAGTGGCAGGAGTAGGAGTTGTACTCGTCTCCCCACAGAGCTATGTGATTCCTCAGGCTGTCTCATTAACTGACCCTTGCTCCAACAATGTAGCGGAGTACAATGCACTTTTGATTGGGATGCAGCTCGCCGATGAGATTGGCGTTAAAAATCTCGAGGCATATGGTGACTCCAAACTCATCGTCAGCCAAGTTCGCCGGGAGTACGAAGTCAGACATGAAGACCTAGTACCCTATTACAACGCAACTGTCTACATGGCCAAGAGGTTCACCAACTTTTACATTGACCATGTGCCACGCAAGCAAAATGCGCATGCAGATGCACTGGCGTCTCTCGCTGCCTCTTTAGCTCTTCCAGCTGGAGCTGTAGAGAAAATATTTGTCCACAGCCATGACCTGTATTGCCCGAGACTTGCTCTTGAGGACTACCAGGAGCCAACAGGAAATTGTCAAGGCAAAGAAGCGCTTGAGTCGTCAACCGGTCCAGGGCCTAGAGACTGGCGATTCCTCTATGTCGAATATGTCTTATATGGCATCCTGCCTGAGGATACCAAAGAAGCGGCTGCCATTCGAAGGAAAGCTCCCAAATTCTACTATAATGCGATTACGCAAACATTGTATCGTCGATCGCATGACGGGATCTTGCTCCGCTGCCTTTCGCCAAAGGAGGCACAGGAAATATTGAAAGAAGCCCATGACAGTACCTGTGGAGCCCATCAACCTGGCCCAAAACTAGCATATCGACTCCAAAGATTGGGATACTATTGGCCCAAGATGATTGCCGATGCCATCACTTATGCCAAGAGATGTCACGCCTGCCAAGTGCATGGCGATTTCATCCATCAAGAACTAGGGTATCTTCATCCTACGACCTCTACCTGGCCATTTGAGATGTGGGGATGGATGTAGTTGGCCCTATCAGCCCACCGTCATCAAAAGTACATCGGTTTATCTTAGCCATAACCGATTATTTCTCCAAATGGGCTGAGGCCATACCTTTGAAGGAAGTGAAGTCATCCGACGTGATCAAATTCGTCAAATATCACGTCATTTACCGTTTTAGGGTGCCTCGGCGAATTATCCATGACAATGACCCCAGTTCATCAGCCAGGCTTTCCAGAGATTCTGCGCTAAGTTCAGAATCCAGAGTGTATTCTCAACGGCATACTACCCCGCCGCTAATGGTCTCGCAGAAGCTTTCAACAAGACCATTGGCAAGCTTCTCAAGAAATTCGTCTCGAAAAGTCAACGTGACTGGGACGACAAGCTGGGTGAATGCTTATGGGCTTATCGCACAACTGTTCGAACCCCAACTAAAGCTACGCCATTTTCTTTGGTATATAGGTGTGAAGCCGTGCTTCCACTGGAAATCCAAATTCTGTCTCTACGCGTCGCCCTGATAGCGAGATGACAACAGAGGAGAAGCATCGACAGCGACTCCAAGAATTGGAGGCCTTGGATGATAAACGTCTGCAGGCCCAACAACAAATCGAGCTCTACCAAGCCCGGATTACCAGAGCCTTCAACAAGAAAGTTAAAGTGCGAACTTTCAAGAAAGGCGACCTTGTCTTAGCCGTCAGAAGACCTATGGTGATGACACATAAGACAAAAGGAAAATTTCAGCCCAAATGGGAAGGACCATTTGTAGTAGAGTCAGTCTACTCAAATGGATCATATCGCCTCATAACCTCAAATGGCGATACACTCATGATGCCGATCAATGATACTCAAAAGTACTATCCTTAATAGTACTCTTCCGCTGATCAAGTTAAAAGTACACCTCTGATCAAACAAGAAGAGCTTCTTCATTAACATCCGATGCCTCCGACGGCTAAGGACAGAGGAAAATGTTGGCTTCTAAGCCCAACATAAGTCTTCGACAACTCACTATGCTGAGGGGAATAGGATGGCTAGCCCAACTCAAACGGTAGTTGGTAAAGGCACCTCAAATCCGTTGATAGCTGAGGGTTTGCTAAAAATCCTAAGTGGATGTAGTTCCACTCTTTCCTCCAAAAATCCCTTACCAATTCTTATCCACAGGATGGTAGGTCTACAAAATACAATCATTGCTACGTTAACACTATACCTCTGGTAATGAAAATTTTCAATACTCCTTGTCGAGTACAAACTTTACTTGTCAACTCTACATGGAGCAGCAAAACTTCAAATTTGCCAAGTTAACACTATACCTCTGGCTCTTCAAACTTCACTTGTCAATTCTCATCAATAGAATGACGGGTCCTCAAATTGCTCGTATCGCAAACAAATTTTTGTCAAGTTAATACCACACCTCTGACAAATTACTGTTAAGTTAATATTACACTTCTAACGGTAATCAAGTTGCTGCCAAATCTAATGTTAAACCTCTGACAGCCATTTTTCCCTCAGACTTCTATATCGAAGCTGAAATAAATGATGCTAAGTTTAATACTACACCTCTAGCGTCCAAGTCATTGCTAAGTTCAACAATACACTTAAGGCCATGACTTTCCCTCGGACTTCCTTGTTAAAGTCGAGATGACCAATGCCAAGTTTAAAATTACACCTCTAGCATTACCCTCACTGCCAAGTTAAACATCACACCTATGACAGTGACACTTTCAGTTTTCTCAAACAAAACTGAAATGCTTTTGAGTCAAGTTAACATCACACCTCTGACTCACATCCTTGTCAAGTTAATACTATACTTCTAACAAGACTACATTCAACCCGTTAAGTTCATATCACACCTCTAACGGTAAAGACTTTCCTAGATCCCCCGCGAATCTAGTCTCACTTGTTATTCTCCCCAACAGAACAACAAGTCTACCTAAAAACATTGTTAGGTTAACATTACACCGTTAACAGTGTTTTCATTAGATCCCCAGCTGATCTTAATCAAGTTAATCCCTAACCTCTGATAAAAGCTCATCTTCCCTGGGGGTACAAGTTCCACCTGTCACTTTCCTTTATAGAGTGGCAGGTCCACAAAAATTATCCCTTGTCAAGTTAATATCACACCTCTGACAGCATTGTTGAGTTCCTGAAATAGGATCTCTCTCTACAAAATTTGACTCGTTAAGATTATCATCATAATTTTGACAGGTCAAAGGTTCTTTACTTCTATTCGTCTGACTTTCAACACAAAAAGGGAGTTCAAGACAACAGAAGAAGACAAAAAGAAATGTGTCATTTTTATTTATATCCAACATATGAAAGTGATACAAACGCTCTCTTATTCCATAAGATTGAGTGTTACAGATAAAGGAGTACAAAGAAGTCCCTCTCTTTCTCAAAGGTTGCACTCACTCCTTGAAGCTGCTCACAATTCCAAGTACAAGATGTTTGGAAGGGCGCCAAAGTAGGATTGAACACTGTGGCGACGATCGAAAGCTGATTGCACCACGATGCATGATGTAAACATTGAAAGAGCCCATCGTTGACCAGGAACAATGGTGTTTTTAAGGTTGAAAGGCAGCAGAATCCTCTGATTCCACTGACCATCCGAAGTGGTGGGGTATGATCCTTCGTTGATGAACATCTCCACCACCAGAAAGTCATCCAATGAGCATGGAGTTTTCATCGATGTCACTTCTGGGGTAGGTGAAGGGAGAATCCAAGAACATACCCACCACTATATCCACCGCCATACTCACTCTGACCATGCCATGCCAAGAAGCATGACTGGTGCATTGAATCCAAAGAGATCTTGGCGAGTGTCAGGGCCCATAACTTCTTCTCCAGTGGTCGACCGCCGAACAAGTTCGCTGGCCGATTTATTCTCCCAGGGGCCCAGCGAACATGAAAAGGGATGATTAAGCCTACCTGCAAAAAGCAAAAGTTAGAAGATCTGAAACTTAGTATATTTCAACAAGAAAAACTAAGTGACAGACGCAGCTATTGTTGAAAGCTTCAGACACAGGAATGACCCGCGCAATGAGCCAAACTTCTGCGACTGCAGAAACAGACGCGATCAAAGCTGTGATACACACAGAACTTGAACGCAGTCTAGTTTTGCACCCACGTCTAAAAATGAGACGCGAAGAGAGTCAGACGCGAAAATTGCCATCTCCCTGTTTGATAAACAGGGGTTGCTAAATTCAGGCCTGAAACCTTCGATCTGAATTGAGGTTTTTTTTTCTAAGTCTACAGCCTCAGACGCAAGTTCTATATGGAAAGCTCGCAGTCCAGGTGCGAAAGTCCATTATGCTCGTGTCCAGAGAATTCCAGGTCAGAGTTTTTCTCAATGGCCCAACTCAAAAAAAAATGGGCGCACCAGCCGGACTTCAGGAGAAAGTCAAGAAGGTGAATCTCCTTAAGAGATGGCGAAACAGAACCCAGTAAGGGCTTAAGATTTCATGGCAAACCGTAAAGTCATACCTGCAGCAACACCCGTTAAGGGTTGAACTTTCCGCATCAAGGCGCGGACATAAAGGGTGCTCAAAGAGACGCTTTTCGATCTTGAAATCACTTGACAGTGATAATCTTCTGGAGAGATTAAACAGAAGCATGAAAGCTCTGGGTCATCATCGTCCATGGAGGCAAGCCCCAGGTAAAGTCCTTAAAGGGAGAAGGTGGAATCCCTCAGAGCATTTGCTCTCAAAGGAAAGCAGTCTAAGTAATGGACTGCTAAAAGAAGAGGGTGAGGTCTATTTATAGGCAACCCATAGAGCCTGTAATTAATGGCTCACTAATCAGAACCGTCGGCTTTAATTCCCGCATGCATGTCAAAGCCCAATAAAGGGCTGACACGTGGACTGTCGCTTCGGGAAGCATCGAAGACGCAAGTCTCCAACTGCCAGCGCTGATTTGGCATTCAAAAGCATTAATGCCTAAATGAGGGGCTGACACGTGGACTGCCGTTTCGGGAAACATCGGATGACGCGAGTCCCCAATCGTCAACGTCGATTTGATATTTAAAGATCTAACAAATCTTTATGACAAGCTGCAAGTAACGCCTGGGAAGTTGCATCAAACGCAGACCCGAGAATTGCGTCCATAAACTTGCGTCCCTTTGTGAATACGAAGGCGGCGTCCTTTTTCATTCCAATTAATGGCGACCATATCTCTCGGAGTAGTTCAGAGCTGCGTCCCCTTAGCAAAGAGGGACCCATACTGGGGGTCGCGCTTTGAAGTCACATAAAATTGGAAAGCTGCGTCCTATGACTTGCTCCTACAACAAAGAGGGCCTATGTCATTCGCAGGTACCACAGGTATCCTGGAGCCGCGTCTACATTGCAAGACGACAATTGCGTTCTTATTATAAACTCAATATAATTTGAGTGTGCACTAAGTCAAGGACCTAGAGACGTGTCTCCACAAAGAAAGTACCACGTCCCTATCAATCAGCTGAGTTCTATGCGTCAGCTTTGGAGGAGCATAAAACTGCGTCCTCACTGCATCCTGAAGTCTGCATTTGGGCAGAGTTAAGGGCAGCGTTTAGGGAGCCGCGCCCTTCATAACCAAAGCCGTGTCCTTGGCACAAACTTGAACCGCGTCTCAATTTGCAGGTCAGAGTCGCGTTTCCCGGGACTGCATCTCCACTACAAAATCAAAGCCACGTTTGGCCAACTCAGTTCAGCCTAAGTTTATTCAGAGTCAGTCAAGGATCACAACCAAAGACTACAGCTAAAAAAAAATTAGATTCATCTATAGTGGAATAATGAAGATGGAGCAAAATTTCAAAAGACTTTTATTATTTGGGCCAAAAATAATAAAAGTGATACAAATACTCTTAATGAGTTGAGTGTTCTTTCCTTAAAAAAAAGGGGAGGCTAATAATCTTGATAGCCAAAGAACGGATTTGTTCTCGGAGGCGATGTATCTCGTGCTGACGTGCTTTCTCAGCCTCTATGAGAGCCTGGACCCGCAGCTCTTCCTCGGACAAAAATTTTCTCGCAACCAGCTGCGCTCGTAGGGATTCCAACCTGGAGGAGTGAGTGGAGAGGTTTTCTTCAACCTGCGTCCTGGCAGCTTCCAGCTCTTCTAGCTTCTTCCTGGCAGTGGCAAGCTTCTGCTCATTGATTGCAATCAAGGATTCTACTTTGGCTATGGTGGCCCGAGCACTGATAATAACCTGCTCTGCGCTCTGCATGACAAGTTCAGATTCCCTTGAATCGTCAATCAGCCTTTGATGGTCAGCCTGGAAATGTTGGAGATGGTGGGTCTCTTCAGCTATCCTTTCCTCCATCTCCTTTCGCTCTTGTTCTTAAGCAGCAAGAAGCCTAGTCAGGGTTGCCCGGGCCTCGTGAACTGAGCTAGCGTCTTCCAAAGACTTAAGCTCTTTCAAGTCACTTCCCAACTGCTCCACCAGCCTCAGGCATGCCCTAGCCTGCGAAGGACCTCCAGTATGACCAATGTTCTCGATCAGATTTTCGAGAAGCACTCGGGCAAATTCGAAAGAACTGCCCCCATAAAGGATGAGGTCAATGCAAGATCGCATGGAAGCAAAGAACAGCTGCACCATTTGACGTGTCAGTTCTTCCATGATATCACCGGCTGGGGAGAATTCTGCTGATGTGCTCCCAGATCCCCTTTCTATCATAGGGTGAGGGATGGGAATCAATTCGTCCCGTGCAGGAGTAGGAGCAACAACAGTTGCGACAGAAGCCGAGATGGTCGCCGATGCGTCTGGCGCAGTCACTGTCGTAGCAGCCTCCATGGCGACTGAAGTAGCAGCAAACTTGACTTCTTCCAGAGCCCTCAGTTAGGACTTGAATTGTGCTGCCTTCTAGGCCGACGCTGACCGCAAGTTCCTCTGCCCGAGCTCCCTCAGCGCTCTCTGCAAATCATCAAAATGTTAACCATGACGGTAAAAGGAAGATATTCAAAGCCTCAATATTTTCTTACCAAGCTGAGGATTCAAAGACGGCGAATTCCTTGGCGAATCTTGGAGGGTTGAAGTCTCCCCAACTTCAATAATTGCCCCCTCTTGAGGCGTCTCAGTAACAAGAGCCTCAACGCCCTCCTGCTGGGCCAGCTCTTGTATCATCTCCTCGATATGGGAAGAAGTCGCAGCCTCGCTGTCCACGGCTAACCCTGCAGCATAAAGTTAAAGGAAGGACGTCAGAGAACCTTTTTAAAAAAAAAAGGGCAACTGGGTCAAAAAGACAAAGAGAGTACCTTCAGCAGGAGCAGTTGCCGCTAGTGGCGACGCCGTCATCGGATCACACCCATGTATTTCTTCTTCCGAAATATGTGAGAATTTACTCGGATCTGGAAGAGCGGGTTCATCGCCAAAATCGACTTCATCGCCTGAATAATATTCATCCTCCTCGGACGATGAAGACGACAGCGCAACACAAGAGGCCTCGGCAATCGAGACTTTACCACCAAGTACCCCGGTAGTGGGACTGGGGTCAACTACCCGCGAGCTGGGCATTAATACACTAGGAGACCCAGGTTGTTGTGCCTCATCTCTCCTCGCTTGAGCTGAAGAAGAAGACCCTGGCTGAGTTGAGACCCCTGGAATCTCAATATCATCCCTTCCCACCAGGTCAGCCACAAGTTGCTCAGCCTCATCGGTTGCAGTGGGATCATCAGCAAGCTCCCCTTCTTCTAAAATCGCGGGACCCCTGCTGCGCAATCCACGAGGGCGAACGAGGGGGGTTTCGTCTTCCTCCTCCTCTTCCTCCCTCTGCTCCTCAACACCAGAAGGGACGGCCTCAGGCATTGAAGTCTCAGCCCCTGAGTCTTTCCTGGCCTTCTTCGGGGCAGGCTCAGCCTGGAGAGTAGCATCATGAGGACGTTTAGGCACCGCCTGTCGACGCCTTCTAGCAGGCTGCTCCCTAGGTGCTGCTGCTCTCGATTCCACCCGCGTTTTCCCTCTGGCTTCCCTCTTAGCCGCCTGGTATTCATCGATACCCCGCATGCGCTTGTTGGATGCCAATATCTCCTCATAGGACGCATTAATGCTCTTGATACATGAACGCTCCATTGAGTAGCCAGGTATCTTGCTAGCCTGGAAATACCAAGTACAGAAACTAAGGTTTGCATAACAGTTTGGCGTCTTGTGAGGCAAGCTATAAAGGGCTTTTGTCCCCCCAGCCATGCTATAATACCAGGCCCGAGCACCTTCAAACAAATTTTCACTAAAGGCGAGTTGGGCGTTAGGGTTGCCGACATATAGTTGGTCATAGCTGAACTGACGGGCAAAACGATTCGGCATATAAGGCTCGATCGTACACGAATTCCCTTGCCGGAAGAGCAGATACCCGGGCCGGATATTGATGAGCCACCAAAAGACTCCCGATGGCAGCCTCGTGAAGTCGTCCGAACCCACAATGTCGGCAAATTTATCCCCATAAGCAGCATCTGTAATATCGGGGAAGCAACGGTTGAGATGGTAATTTGAAGCGTTCAGAATACATTTCCGAACGTAGAACATATAGTTATTAGACCAGCTCGAGCTCTCCAGCCGCTGCACAAAAGGGACAAACCCCTCGGATCGGGACACTGGCGTCATCAGTGAGGGGTAGTGCATAACGTACCAAGCCATTAGGTACATGTAGGGAAGCTCGACCCGGGGGTTAGGGGTCTTTACTCTCGGCCTCTCCTCCGAGTCAACTCCGGTCTACCATGGGAGTCGACGATGGCCTCCACTTTGCACAGGCTCTGAGTCAGGGCCCGCAATCCGCTTTGGATTCCAGCCACCATTGCTGGAAGGAGGGCGATGGACCTACCGTAGGCCAACAGCACTGCTGGATACACCACAGCGGCGACAATCACTTCATGCGGCAGTGTCGGCACTACACAGCGCTTCAACCACAGCATGAGGAAGCCCGCCAGTAGTGCTCGGTTAGAAATAGAGATCTGGGCCTGGTGATGAAAACTTTCAAAAACCGTGTCAGGTTTTAAAGTGTCTTCATTTGACTCTGTGGTGTAAGAACTCACAGAGGCGTTAATCCTCTCAGCGATTTCCTCATCGGAGCTGGGAGCTAGAATGGTCACTGAGTGATCTTTCTCAGTTATACCATTAAACAGGTAGCTCGCCCAAGACATCTGCTTAACTTCCCTAGTTCTCCAGGAGGTTATTTGGCCGCAGATGTGGAAGTGACATAACACTTCCCAGTAGGTCTCATATACCCGAGGGCACTCTTTCTTCAAGAGATGAAGCTCCTCGGAAGTTGGGACGTATTCCTCATAAGGGGAACCTCCCATAACCAGCCCCGAAACTTCATATAGTTCATGCGGGCGAGCCCCATTTCCTCGACCGGGGTGAAGAATGTCCCCGTCAAAGGGTTGTAATGCTCCAGAATCCCGTAAAAATTGTGGGAACTCTGCGGGATGCCATACTGCACTGCCCTGATCGCTTGGTACAGTCCCACCTGGTCTAACGGACCTCCGAGTTCGGCGAGGACAAAGCCCACCATCTTGCCCCACCAAGACTTGTCGGAGGAATGAACCCACCCAAGTGGGCGGAAGTCAACGGGAAAGTCACCCCCCACCTTCATGAATTCATTGATGAAGGTAGTGCTGAGCTGAGGAGTTTCCCCTACTGGGTACTCGAACCTGAATAATCCAGGAAACAAGCCAAAAACTTTCTTTCCGTGTCCACCAGGGTGTACCTTCCTGGCGCCCAGTATGCCGAGCGAGACACTGGGGACAGATCGGGCAAGCTCCCATTCCATTGCCCGGGGGACAGACATGTGTTGGAGATAGGATAAGGATACATTCTCTCCATATTGGGAAGAAAGAATTTCCTACCCCCTATTTGGCGAAGCCACTTATAATCACTGTCATGCAAGATGTGATCATCCTCGCCGATGTTGTCCCCAAAGAAGAAGACGGGTTTCTTTAACGGAATTCGTGAATCCGTCTCAAAATCTGCGTCGGTCATGATTTCTCAGAAGGTCCTCATGTCAACCTTGGAGAGCCTCTCCCTTCGCTCCTTCGACTTGTCAGCAGTCACCGGAGCAGTCCTTTGCAACACGAAGGTTAGATTGCGGTCAGCACCACCTACGTGCCCGAAGTGACACTTTTTGGAGAGAGGGTCCGAGGAATATCACACTACAAAAGAGAATAATACTTGATCAGAAAAGAAATTGATTAAGTGTTTACAACTCAAACGCAGAAATGAACCCAGACGCGAAGATCATCAGAATCTGCGTCCAGATCCAAAGATCGCGAGGCTAGCATGGAACCCGCATTTTGAAAGTCCAAGACTTATGAAAAATTCTAAGTATTGGACTCAGACGCGAGATTCATGAGGACCAGCATCTGATTTCAAAGGATGCAAGAGTCATAAGAAATCTGCGTCTGAATCTTTCACACTTAGAAATATTCTAAGTGTTGAATCCAAAACGCAAGGTTCATTCGGGCCCTATGTTCAACAAGCAGACGCAGATTCGAGCAGATAAAAGAAGCAGAGGTCATCAAACCTGCGTCCTGTTTATCGACTCAAGAACCGCGCCTGATGATCAAACACGGGCATGAGTCCGCGTTGGCGGTTCATATTCAAAAGGACTTTAAGAGTTCAAAGAACTCTATAAACCTTTTTAATGGTGAAAATCAAGTCCAAAGACTTTTTATACCTGAAATAGAGGTTTCCTGCATGGAGGAACCGCCCCTCTGAGTCTCAGAGACGACCGCCTTTGAAGACGAAGCAGTATGCTTGGACTTTGGTGCCATTGCGATCAAGGATCCGATGTTAGATGAAGGAAAAGAGAACAAAGGAAGCTCCTTTCTCAAACCCTAACAGATGCAGATGAAGAAGAAAGAGAGTCTAATGATGACTCTTGAAGGACTGTTGCCTTTTATAGGCACAGTGATTCGCAAAGATACGCGGCGCTTGGCTCGACGCCTAATCACCGCCTGACGCGTGGACAGCGCTTTAAATGCAGCGAGAAGTTCGCACACCAAAAAGAAGATGTCCCCTCAATTCTACAGGACACGTGGCAACATACTCATAGCACGGATTCGCATCCAACAGTCGCGTCTTCATATCTAAAGACGCGTCCCTTCTAGGCTAAAGTTGCGTCAACTTCACAGAGCAAAAGCTGTGTCTTCACCCAAAAGATGCGTCCTTCCGAAGATCGCACCTGTTCGACCCGGCCAAAGTCGCGTCTACCTCATGGAGTGACAGTCGCGTTGTCATCCCAAAAGCAGTATCACCCCTGCGTCCACAGAACTGACGTGTAGTCCTTGCTTCTACAATTCTGTTCAAAAGTACACTGACACAAGCAGACGGCTGCCCATCTCTGGTTTAAAGTACACCAACAACAAATTTAAAGCATCGGGGAGGTTTAGACGGTGTATCTAGACACTCCACGCGATCAGTTTTGGCGGCTTCAAAGAGTTCCACAGTACACTCACGAAAGCCATACTCCAAACAAGATCAAGCCTGAAGCTTTGTCAGTCCAAATCATAAAAGTGAATTCAGCTAGAGTCCAAAGTATTTCGAAATCTGTCCCAGCTAACTGCGGAATATTGAAAACTTTGGAGGGGGTTCTATAGGCTGTCTAAAAATCATTAAAGACAAGTCATCAAAAGCAGAGTCCCAAACTCCAGACGCAGAGCTAATCTCAGCCAGCACTGCAGCACCAAGGCGCGTGGGTCGAAACCCGCGTCTCAGCCAGCACTGCAGCACCAAGGCGCGTGGGTCGAAACCCGCGTCTCAGCCAGCGCTGCAGCACCAAGGCGCGTGGGTCGACACCCGCGTCTCAGCCAGCCCTGCAGCACCAAGGCGCGTGGGTCAAAACCCGCGTCTCAGCCAGCGCTGCAGCACCAAGGCGCGTGGGTCGACACCCGCGTCTCAGCCAGCACTGCAGCACGAAGGCGCGTGGGTCGACACCCGCGTCTCAGCCAGCACTGCAGCACCAAGGCGCGTGGGTCGAAACCCGCGTCTCAGTTGTAACCGCCCTGGTTATGGGGTCAATCACGGCCCACATAACGGGGAAAGTTAACCCCCATTATGGAGTATTTTTAGGAGGCACGTTCGCCCCTGAAACCTCTATAAATAGCCCCGTTGCTATGGAGAAGGGGTCGGATTTTTTTAAGAGAGATCAGAGAAGAACTTGACTTGAGAGCTTCTACAGAAGGAAAGAGAGTCCAACTCTTCAACTAACTTGCTGCATACAAGTTAATCTTTGCCTACAATCTCTTTGAGATTTTGGTCGACAGAGCTGTGTTACTCCGTCCGCCAACCGAAGAGAGGATCCCCAGAAGTTCCTGACGTTCACCCGGTCAACGAAAAACAAGATTCACTTTCCACCGCCACTTGAAGAACCCAGCACTAAACAAAGGGGAGATTCAAGACTCAACACTTCCCTCCCTTGTAGTCGGAGCATTAGTCCGTTGTAATCTTTCAATTGATTCAAGGAAACTTTACGCGAATTTTTCTACTCCGTACCAAACATGGGTGAATAGTTGACAACGGCCCGAGAGATTTGCGATGAATTTTCTGATATAGGCCAACCTACCCTGGAGACCCCTGAGTTCTTTGAGATTCTTAGGTAGATGCATGTTCTGAATAGCTTTGACCTTATCTGGATAAAGATGAGTTCCTTTTTATGTGACAATAAATCCCAGGAACTTGCCACTTGAAACCCCCAAGAAGAACTTTATTGGATTAATTTTCAGCTGATGGGCTCGCATTATATAGAACATTGTCTTTATGTCACGAAGATGATCAGTCTTTTCGCGACTTTTGACAGCAATGTCGTCGACATAGCATTCCACCATTTTTCGGAGGTGGTTACGGAAAATTATACTCATGGTACGTTGATAACTTGCTCCTGCGTTCTTTAATCTGAAGGGCATCATAGTATAGCAGTATACGCCCAATAGCATCCTGAATGAAGTATGCTTCTCATCCTTTGGGTACATCTTGATTTAGTTGTACCCTGAGAAGCCATCCATAAAAGATATTCTCTGAAAGCCACAGGTATTGTCAATCATGACGTCAGTGATGGGTAATGGGAACTCATCTTTAGGGCAAGATACATTGAGATCGCGGTAGTTAATACAGACCTAGATTTTTTCATTCTTTTTAAGAATGGGGATAATATTAGCAACTCAATCTGGATATTTCTCCTCCTGTATGAAACTACATGCGATGAGTTTATGGACTTCAGCTTAAATAGCTTCTATAATGTTAGGGCAAAACTATCATTGTTGTTGTTTCACTGGCTTGACGTCAGGCTTAATGTTTAACCGATGCATGGCTATTTGCGGATCAAGACCGGGCATATCTTTGTAATTCCATGCAAAGACATCGATATACTCTCATAGAGTGCTATCAATTCTTCTCTCTCTCTGTAAGTGATAAACCTTCACTTAGAGAGATGGGTTTAGGGTGATCTTGACTACCCAAATTAACCTGAATTACCCTGTCCTTCGTGGTGGTTCACGTTGTTCGAATCGCTTTTCCCACTAAAAATCAAGTTGTTGAGCCCATGGTTCAGCGTTAAACATTTCAATAGCTTCCTCGTGCTCCAAGTGATTGATCGAAGTCATATTGACGGAGAGATTCTTGAAAAGCATCCCGGTTCTAAAATCTGACTCCCATTCAGATGACGAGGCAGAATGTGACAGGATTGATTCGTTGTCTTCGGATTGAAACGGAGTAGGAGTATGAGGTGTAACATATCCCAACCCCATGTGTGTTTTATCATAGTAATTTGTTGGTTTCCCTTTTGACATGAAATTTTAAAGAAAACCGCGTCATCCTTTTCTGAAGTTCAGGCCATTCTCACGTTGTAAGTTGTACCCCATTTTTCTTATCATATGCTGTGTTGATCGTGCATAATAAAAAATTTACGGGGGCTCCGAGTCTGAACTCGAATCTATGACTGCAGACCTTCAGAATTGGGCCCTACCGAATACTGATTGGTAGTGAAAAGTGCATTTTTATCATTACATTTACCATCACATTTTCATATTTATTCATATAATTCTACACATTTACTAATATTTTTTGATTTATTGTGTGCAGGCCTTGAGAAATAAAAATAAAGCAATAAAGCCTCAAAAGAAGTCCAAAAGCCCATGTTTAAAGCCCAATGCAAAAGTTACAATTATCAAATGTCAAAGTTGCAATTACTGAGGGCAATAGTTGCAAATACCAAAAGAAGAGGGAAGGATAGACTTCTATTCAACCCTAAATACTTGCAGGATGAAGATAAAAGGAGAAGAGTGCAAAGATAAAAATTCAAAAAAATTCGGATTCAGACTGTACACATTTTAGTATTCAGATCATAACTTTTGCTACAGATATTCAAATCCGATGATTCAAGATGCTCCAGAAAGAAGACTTGAAGACCTACAATTATTATGTTGATCAAACTTTCCAATTCAGTCAGCAGATAAGCCAATTTCGGCAATCAACATGATAATAAGTTGCAGGACAGATTTGAACTTCTATGGATAAGTGCCACAAGTCTGGAGATAAGATTTCTTGGGAGAGTCGTACCGGGACTCTACATCTTCCAGCTCCTATAAATACCCCTGCAGAGTAACAGAAAAAAAGTCCAGCGAAATACAGAGCCAAAAATTAGGGTTTTTAGGCTTTCTTCTAGTTTAGGTTTTCTTTTCTCTTTTGTAATTTTTATTTTTCCTTTTGGTAACTGAGAGGAGAGGATGTTTTCATGGAGGAAGGAGATCTACTTGTACTGAGGGTGACAATCGGTGTAAGTTTTGCTCTTCTTCCATTGTTAAATAAATCGATTCGAGGTTCGTTTTTATTCTTTTATTGTTTTCTTCTTTTGTTCTTGTTTTCTTCTATTTGTTTCTCTCTAATTTTGTGTGGACCATGAGATCTGATTGCTTCGAGACTGCCTAGCCGAAGAAGAGCCCTTGATGGCTTATGGAGATGAACAAGCTTTCTCTTGCAATTATTTTCTTTTTGTAGTGTAGATCGTGAAGGTGGACGATCCTATACGCCATACTTGTACGCCTTCCAAGAAAAGGTAAGTCGTCGCAACGGTTCAACGGTAAGTAGACTGAAGAGGTAGGTATGTATAGTTTTTAGTTTTCTTTCTTTTATTTCTTTAGTTTACATCACCATCTCCATCTTTCCAAATTCTTTTCCTCACTTTCATTGTAAATATCACTTCTTTTTCTCCATCTTCTTTCTTTCTAACTTAACTTTAAATTAATAAAAACATTAGAGATAACTTATTGACAAAGCTTCCATCGCTAGTCCCTCCCTGAGGATCACGACCCGCATAGCCATTGCTACCGCGGATTCGAATTGAGAACCTTGCACAACTTGTTCTAAATCTAATATTATTTATTTTGTGTGCAGGGAAAATCTTAATCAAAATTTTGGCGCCGTTGCCGGGGAGGGACGGTAAGTTATTCTCTAATAATAAAAAAAATTATTAACTAATTCTTTTATTCTTTTCTGTTTGCAGGTTTGGAGAATAGAAAAACAACAGCAGAAGTGGACATATAGCAACTCTGTGCCTCTGCCCTCGAAGGCAGAGCAGCAGAGCCTGCTACTTTGCCGCACAAACGCGGCAATAGCCGCGGATCTGCGGTAGTAGCAGAGGACTACTGACTGAAATTTTTGCAGGTTTCTGAAACTGGCAATATCTGTGTACTTCTCTGTTAAATTTTGTTCTGTGATAACCCTGCTTACTGCTAATTAATTCAACAGTAAAATATTTGTTGTTAATGATAAAAATTGATTAGACGTTTGCATATTAGGCACGTGTCTTTTCAATTACTTTATTTTACTGTTGAAGAGTGCTGGAGCAAGGTACGTTCGCATTGCATGTAGAATAGGACTCATCTCTTGGTTGATGCTTTGAGTGAATCTTATTTACATATTTTGTACACTTGCATAAATTTATTCTAAGGGCATAACCCATTAACAAGATAAGGTGGGGATTTCATCACCCTTCCTTGGCCCAAAAATCATATCCCAAGCACTCACTAACCCAAGCTTAATTAAAATTAAGTAGACGTTGGCCCTAGGGACATCTCGGACTCAATTAGGAGATTATCCTAAGGAGGAACGGTGCTGGAAGTTGACTCCTGCCAAATCAGTGTCTAGGAAGGGGATTGAGGGCCGAAAGCCCGAAGATTGGTCCTTATTTAATTAAGGAATGTCTTTGACGAAAAACCTCCCACCACTCTTGCCCTGACCTGGCTGATTAACTTGTGGTCAAAGTCTGCATCCTACCTCCCGTGGACAGTCTAACCAGTTAGGAGTCGTCTAGGTCATAGGTCTACCCTAACTTAGGTTAGAATTTTTTTCTTTTTTGTTTGTTTATTTGTTTGTTTTTCTTTTTCTTTGTTGTGTTGGTGTGATATGGCATATAATAATAATTTTTCCAATTTTAATCCATATTACACACCTAACTATTTTTCGGATATTACCAACCCGGCATATCACAACTTTGACCAACTTAGTGTGCCGGAATGGTCTTATCCGAATGTATATAACTCATGCCCCCATCTTATGACCATAATTTCCATAACAATTTCAACTCTTCACAGAGTTCATGGGGTTTCGCTTCCCCCGAGTCCAATTTTCAACCAACTTGTCCTCCGTATCCACCTTGTCTATAATATTCCCAAGATTCATACTCAGATCCACCCATTCAGAATAGAAAACCATCTATCTTGGAAATGATGAGTATGCATGAGTCCAAGCAACAATTACCATCAATCTTTGACATGATGATGCGTGAGTCCGAGCAACAATCACAGAATCTGACCGACTCACAACTTCATCACGATTGTCCCAACAACACTTCCTCTTTTCAAGTCCAATCACAAAATGATGCACCTATCGACTATGAAAAGATGCTTGAAGCCATGACTCAGGCTAGATTAGCTCGTGATCATGAAATAGATATGATGGTTCAATCTTTACGTTCTCACCGTCCGGCCAATTCTGCTTTCGCTGACCACTCTCTTAGAGCCGAAGAGCCACGTTGCTTTGGACAACAAGATTCTAATTCAGTACCATCATTTAAAATTGCTAAAACTCTAATTATTGATAGTTTGGCAAGTTATTCCTTTCCTGAAATAGAACTTGAGCATGAATATGATTATGATCTCCCACTTGGTGATTCAATTCTACTTCCTGATTCAATAATGACTCCGGTGTCTCCACCTGATTTTACTTTTCCTGAGTCAACATTGGATCCTGTACCAATTCATCATGAAATTGAATCACCCATTTTTGATGATCATATTGAACTTGACCAATTTTACAATTTTGAAAGACCCATGGATAAATTGGCAAGTTCTCATTTTTATAATATTGAACTCAATGAGATATGTGACCTAGATTCTCAAATCAATGATCAAGTTCAAATTTCCGAATCATTATTGACTCCTGTTTTGTTACCCGACTTCGGTAATCTTTTAGAGTCAGTTTTGATTCCCACACCTATCATTCCTGAACTTGAATCACCATTATTGAGTCACATTCCATTGTGGGAAACTGATTATGGACTTGAGTTTCAGCTTATTGATTTGGACCCACTTCCTGAACCTAGCCCGACTCCTGAACCCTTACTTGATTTAAGTTTCTTTCCTGAGTCGGTATTCGTTCCCGTACTTCTCACGTCCAAGTCAATCATTCCATCTTTTCACACTCCATTTTGGGACAAGGCAGTTGACACAATTGACTCTGAATATAATTATGAATTATGGAAATTTGATGGGGTAAAATTGCTAAAAAATGATCATACATACATTTTAGTGGGTTATACAAGAAAAATTTTGGTGGGTTCCTCCGTGAAATACTGTATTATCTTGATTGGGTAGCAACGCTTGGCCCAATTAGACCACCACCGGAACCACCACCTTGAGGTAACTTCTGCCTTCCCTTCGTCTTTTTCATGCATATATGCATTCATTCATACATTGAGGACAATGCATGAGATAAGTGTGGGGGTAGGCTTTACTAACATACTAACATAGGTAGAAACTAACAAAATTTGCTAATATTAAAAAAATGAAAAAAATTTTATAAAAAGGACAATATTTTTGTTGGCCCAAAAGGTTACACTCTCCATTTGTTTAGAGTTTTGATGATAACAAAACAAATAAGAGCTATTTGGTACTAATTAGTTTGTTTAGATAAGTTTCAAGTTAGTACCATATTTGGAGGCCATTGCTTAGCTATTGTAAGAATTTCTAGGTTCATGAAGTAAAGAAGGCTTTTTGCACATCAAGGAAGGAACATAGAAGAGAAGCCTCTAGTAAGGCATCGCATGGCTCAAGACTTCAAGATTGCTCAAGATAATTTATTAGATTGTTTTTAGTTTAGAGTTTTGTTAAAAATAGTGAATAGGTTTGAAGCTCTATCACACACGTTTTTGCGCACATCTTGTTTCCAAACATATTTCCTATATTATGTACAAAAATAGTTTGTATACAATCTTCAGCCTACAAACTTATTTTTATCCATTATATATATTCCTATTCAAAACTATTTTGTTAAAAATAGATTTCTCCTCAAAAATCCATTTTTGTTTTGACTTTTGACCTGAGCCGGTCGACCGCCTTGGTCGACCGACCCATGTCAGGTCATGCCGGTCGGCCGACCCAGGCGACTGGAGTTCTGGCAGCTGCACGTATCAGTGTGCACGTTTCACGGTCGACCCGGACGGTCGACCGAGACATGCCTGCCTGAAAGACTTCTGCTCTCTGTTTGTTTGGGTCGACCGGGCGGTCGACCGTAGCCTGCAACGGCTATTTTTTTGAACTAGCGGTCGACCGAGCTAGCCGTTTGAACAGTAACGGCTATTTTTCTGAGCTGGTTTATTTTTGTCCTTTTCTCACTTAAGTGTGTTTAAGTGACATGTTTTGGTTTTAATACTTTCTGATTAGCCTTAAATATGTTTTATCTCTAACCCTAGCCCTCTCCTATAAATAAGGGTGTTTCGGGAGAGATTGGTTACTAGAAAAATTATCAAAATTTCCACAAGTTTAAAGCATTCAAAAAGACTTGGTTTCTTGGTTTTTGTGCTGAAATTCTCTCTCATTTTTTGAAGTGCTTTCAAGAATTCTCTGATTTCTTTTTCTTTTCTCCTTGCACACAAGAGCTTCATTCCTACTCATTATTCTCTAAGGACCTTTGTAAGGGAAAAGAATTTTGCAAGAGAGAGTTTGTGGTCTTTTGACTACTAAGAGATTGCTTGTACTTGAGATTGTGGAGTTGGGTACTCCGGTGTATTTGTGACATCTTTGTGATAGTGGAAGTGGTTGGAATCCTTCTGGGGAAGGCGGGGAAGTAGAGCTGGGTGCTCGAACCTCCATAACAATTCTCGGTGTTTGCGTTTGGTTTACTTGATCTTATTTCTTGCTCTCTACATTCATTGCTATATTCACTTGCTTTGTGAGATTGTTGCATCATAAATTTAAATTGTGCATTGATTAGCATTATCACCTATTCACCCCCCCTCTAGGTGATTTTCAATTGGTATCAGAGCTTGGACTCTAGGTTTGGCTTAACATCCTTAGAGAGATCCTTAAAATTTGCTAATCAACATTTGCATTCCATTTGTCATCACTAGTAAACATGGCCGATAACATCAAAACCCCTCCTAAATTTGATGGACTCAACTTCCCTATTTGGAAGGTTAGGATGACTATCTTTTTGCAATCTTTAGGTACCTTAGTAGCTAAATCCTTAACCAAACCTATGTAGCACCCGATAGTGATGAGAGCACATGGACCGACTTCAACTTTAGAAAATATGAGGCTAACTCCAAGGCCCAAAATTTCCTCTTAACCGCCTTGAATGAGGATGACCTTACACGGGTAATTCATTGTCAATCCGCCTATGAGATTTGGCAACATTTATTGGTCACACACGAGGGGACTTCACAAGTCAAGAGAGCTAAGATAGATCTCTTGAGGTCCCAATATGAATCCTTTAAAATGATTGATGAAGAATCTATTGATTGTATGATTACTAGATTTATTAAAATCACCAATGCTCTTTCTTCTTTAGGTGATAACATCTCCAATGACCAAAAGGTGCGAAAAGTGATTCGGGCACTTCCTACATCATGGGAGATCAAGGCCACCACCTTGAAAGAATTGAACGACAAGGATGAGATGGACCTAATTAGTCTCATTGGGAACTTAAAGACCCATGAGATGGAAAAGAAAGCAAGAGAAGAGGCCGCTCCACTAAAGAAGAAGTCCATAGCCTTCAAGTCTTCATCCACTCTTGAGGACGATGAAGAAGATGAAGAAGAAGATGAGGAGCTCTCCCTCCTTGTGAGAAATGTGAAAAGGATGTACCGGAGGAACAAGCTCAACTTCCGAAGAAAATTCGAAGGCAAAGAGGAGAGAAGAATTATTTGCTACAATTGCCGAAAGCCCGGACATATCATGGGGGATTGCCCAGAGTTCAAGAAGAAGATGACCTCCTCCTTCAAGCCAAAGAAACCGGAAGAAAAGAAAGCGTACAAGGCAACTTGGGATTCAGAAAGCGAGTCCGAGGAAGAGGCGGATATAGCAAATATGTGTTTCATGGCAAACACACCAAAGGTAACCCCTCAACCTCTTGATGATGAAGATGATGAATTAAGTAAAGAAGTTCTTGTTCATGCCTTTGTTGAACTTTCTGAAACCTATGATAATAAAAAGATTGAATGCTCTAAATTGGAAAAGGAAGTTGCTTTTCTTAAAAATCAACTTGCTATTATGTCTAAAGAAAAAGATGAAATTTCTTCAACTCTCATTTCTACCCAAAATGAATTTAGTGCTTATAAAATTGCTTGTAAAGCAAAATTTCCTAAGATTGATGAAAAAGAAATTTCTTCTTTAAAAACTAGAATTGTTGATTTTGAAAAGACTTTAAAGGATTGTGCTTTTAACACTAAGAAACTTGAAGAAATATTTTCTAAAAAGCACACCTCTCATGCTAAAGATTCACATGTTAAGATTTCTCATACTCACACTACACTTAACACTTCTCATGCTAAATCTTTTCATGCTCACAACTCTCATGCTCACAAATCACACACTCACTATGCCTTTAATATGGTAGAGTGTATAGATGCACATATTGTGGTAAGAATGGACATTTGGCTAAATTTTGTTATGACCAAGTAAATAGATCAAATAATCTTGTTTGGGTTAATGAAACTAACTCTTTAGGACCCAAAAAAATGTGGGTACCAAAATCAAGTCCTAAATTATTTGATGTAGGTACACACCAAGGCTCCAAGACGTAGGGAGCGGTGGTACCTTGATAGTGGTTGTTCAAGACACATGACGTGGGATATCAATAACTTTACAACCCTATCAAGGTAGGAGGAAGGTGGCTCCGTCACCTTCGGGGATGACTCCAAAGGCACTATCATCGGTATAGGTAACATTCAAATTGGTGCATCTTCAACTATAGAAAATGTTATACTTGTTGATGGTTTGAAACATAATTTGCTTAGCATTAGTCAATTTTGTGACCGTGGACTTAAGGTTGTTTTTGATGATTCTTCTTACAAGATTTTTGATGCCAAAACCAATGATTGTATTCTCACCAGTTTCGTGATGATATTGTTTATATCATTGACATGCTTAATGTGGAATGTTCTACTAAATGCTTAAATGTTTTTGATGAAAATTCTTGGCTTTGGCATAGAAGATTAGGACATGCATCTTTTGACCATCTTTCTAGGATTAATTCAAAGGAATTGGTGAAGGGTATTCCTTACTTGAAGTTTGAGAAAGACCGCATTTGTGGTGCGTGCCAACTTGGGAAACAATCCAAGTCTTCCTTCAAACCAATCAAGGATATCATGTCAACTAGGCCTTTAGAATTAATTCATATGGATCTTTTTGGACCTACTAAAACTAAGAGCTTAAATTGTAGTTGTTTTAGTTGATGATTTTTCCCGTTTCACTCGGGTTTTCTTCTTAGAGCACAAAGATCAAACCTTTTCTCGTTTAAGATTTTTCGAAAAAGAGTTGAAAAAGAAAAGGGTTTTTCGATTTTGAGAATAAGGAGTGATAGAGGTGGTGAGTTTGTTAACCAACTCTTCATGACTTATTGTGATGAAAAGAGAATTAAGCATGAAATGTCTTGTCCTAGAACTCCACAAAAAAATGGAGTTGTAGAAAGGAAAAATAGAACACTTCAAGAGATGGCTAGGACAATGATAAGTGAGTATGACCTCCCTCAATATCTATGGGCCGAGGCCGTAAACACCGCATGCTATATATCAAATCGTATTTATTTATGTAAAAATTCTTCCAAACATCTTTTGAAATGTATCATTCTAGAAAACCTAATGTTGCATATTTCAAAGTTTTTGGATGCAAGTGTTTTGTTTGAACACTAACGATAACTTGGGTAAATTTGATGCTAAGGCTTATGAAGCAATCTTTATTGGATATTCTACAACTAGTAAAGCTTATAGAGTATTCAATAGATCTTCCCTTACCATTGAAGAATCCATGCATGTTAAATTTGAGGAATCTAATGTGTTTGTTGAGAATGTTATAGAGATTGAACCATTAGGTGATAACATGGAGAGACTATCCTTGAAGGACTCACCCGCTCAAGATGATAAGCAAGAACAAATTGGTGACGTTCAAGAGGATAAAGAGGAAAGCTCTCAACCGCTTCCTAGAGCTTGGAGATATGCCACAAATCATCCCAAGGAGCTCATCTTAGGTGATGCATCTAAAGGGGTAACAACTCGCTCCAAACTCCATGACCTATGTGGTAACTTTGCTTTCATTTCTCATTTTGAACCCAAAAACATCCTCGAAGCCAAGGCGGACTCATATTGGTTGCTAGCCATGCAAGTGGAACTCAATCAATTTGAGCGCAACCAAGTTTGGCACCTTGTTCCTAGGCCCCACGATAGACCAATAATTGATAATAAGTGGATCTTTAGAAACAAGATGGATGAGTTCGGAAATGTGATTAGGAATAAGGCTAGGTTAGTAGCCTAAGGTTACACTCAAGTTGAGGGAATTGACTTTGAGGAGACCTTTGCACCCGTAGCACGGCTTGAAGCCATACGGATGACACTAGCTTTTGCATCTTTCAAAAATTTAGACTTTTTCAAATGGATGTGAAAAGTGCATTTTTGAATGGTTTTATAAATGAAGAAGTTTATGTTGCTCAACCTCCCGGTTTTGTTGATCATGTTCATCCCGATTTTGTTTTTAAACTTGATAAAGCTTTGTATGGATTGAAACAAGCTCCAAGAGCTTGGTATGAAAGGCTTTCTACTTTTCTCATTTCAAATGATTTATTAAAGGCAAAGTAGATACAACATTGTTCACTAAGCATGTTGATAATGACATTTTAATTGTGCAAATTTACGTTGATGATATAATTTTTGGTTCTACTAATGAGTTTTTATGCAAGGAATTTGAAAAGGTTATGCAATGTGAGTTTGAAATGTCTTCAATGGGTGAGCTTAATTTCTTTCTTGGACTCCAAATCAAGCAATTGCAAGATGGGAACTTCATATGTCAAGCCAAATACGCAAAGGAACTCGTAAAGAGGTTTGGACTTGAAGACTCAAAGGTTTGCAACACTCCATGGCAACTACCACCAAACTTGATAAGGATGACCAAGGTAAAATGTTGATATTAAATTGTATAGAAGCATGATAGGTAGTCTTTTGTATTTGACGGCATGTAGGCCGGATATCATGTTTAGTGTGTGTCTTTGTGCTAGATTTTAATAGTGTCCCAAAGAGTCCCATCTTATTGCGGTAAAACGCATTATTCGTTATATTAAGGGAACGATTGGAATGGGTCTATGGTATACGAAAATCGGAGATTTCTCAATGACGAGTTATTCGGATGCCGACTATGCGGGTTGTAGAGTAGATAGAAAGAGTACTAGTGGGACATGTCAATTTCTTGGTAATTGTCTTGTTTCATGGTCCTCTAGGAAACAAAATTCCGTAGCTCTCTCAACCGCCGAGGCGAAGTATGTTGCCGCGGGGGCTTGTTGTGCACAAGTCCTTTGGATGAAACATACTCTCCTTGATTATGATTTGCACTATAACCATATAAAAATATTTTGTGATAATACTAGTTCTATTCATATGACTAAGAATGCAAATCAACATAGTAAGACCAAGCATATTGAGATTAGATATCACTTTCTTAGAGATCATTTTGAGAAAGGAGATATAGATATTGATTATATTTCTACGAATTTGCAACTTGCCGATATTTCACTAAACCACTTGATTTTGCTAGATTTTCATTCATTTGTGGTGAACTTAATGTTTGTGTTATTGAATAAAAATATTCTCTTAACCCTTTTTGATGTATGACAAAAAGTGGGAGAATGAGTTTATGTATGGAAATATAAGTTCATATGGTTTTTGTTTCATATGAGTTTATATATGTTTTTAGTTTTTGATGTGTTTTCATGAATTCTTTTAATTTGAGTTTAAGTGTTTTGCAAGTGTTTTAAATTCTCATGGTTTTTGGTTTCATGATGTTTTCTTGCAAATTACAAATTACATTATTTTTCTTTGTTTAATATAGCATAATTTGAGGGGGAGCTTTCTCCTCCACTATATTTTTGTTTATAGCCTATTTGTTTTATCGTCATCAAAAAGGGAAAGATTGTTGGCCCAAAAGGTTACACTCTCCATTTGTTTAGAGTTTTGATGATAACAAAACAAATAAGAGCTATTTGGTACTAATTAGTTTGTTTAAGATAAGTTTCAGGTTAGTACCATATTTGGAGGCCATTGCTTAGCTATTGCAAGAATTTCTAGGTTCATGAAGTAAAGAAGGCTTTTTGCACATCAAGGAAGGAACATAGAAGAGAAGGCTCTAGTAAGGCATCGCATGGCTCAAGACTTCAAGATTACTCAAGATAATTTATTAGATTGTTTTTAGTTTAGAGTTTTGTTAAAGAATAGTGAATAGGTTTGAAGCTCTATCACGCACGTTTTTGCGCACATCTTGTTTCCAAACATATTTCCTATATTATGTACAAAAATAGTTTGTATACAATCTTCAGCCTACAAACTTATTTTTATCCATTATATATATTCCTATTCAAAACTATTTTGTTAAAAATAGATTTCTCCTCAAAAATCCGTTTTTGTTTTGACTTTTGACCTGAGCCGGTCGACCGCCTTAGTCGACCGACCCATGTCAGGTCATGCCGGTCGGCCGACCCAGGCGACCGGAGTTCTGGCAGCTGCACGTATCAGTGTGCACGTTTCACGGTCGACCCGGACGGTCGACCGAGACATGCCTGCCTGAAAGACTTCTGCTCTCTGTTTGTTTGGGTCGACCGGGCGGTCGACCGTAGCCTGCAACGGCTATTTTTTTGAACTAGCGGTCGACCGGGCCGGTCGACCGAGCTAGCCGTTTGAACAGTAACGGCTATTTTTCTGAGCTGGTTTATTTTTGTCCTTTTCTCACTTAAGTGTGTTTAAGTGACATGTTTTGGTTTTAATACTTTCTGATTAGTCTTAAATATGTTTTATCTCTAAACCCTAGCCCTCTCCTATAAATAGGGGTGTTTTAGGGAGAGATTGGTTACTAGAAAAATTATCAAAATTTCCACAAGTTTAAAGCATTCAAAAGACTTGGTTTCTTGGTTTTTGTGCTGAAATTCTCTCTCATTTTCTGAAGTGCTTTCAAGAATTCTCTGATTTCTTTTTCTTTTCTCCTTGCACACAAGAGCTTCATTCCTACTCATTATTCTCTAAGGACCTTTGTAAGGGAAGAGAATTTTGCAAGAGAGAGTTTGTGGTCTTTTGACTACTAAGAGATTGCTTGTACTTGAGATTGTGGAGTTGGGTACTCTGGTGTATTTGTGACATCTTTGTGATAGTGAAAGTGGTTGGAATCCTTCTGGGGAAGGCAGGGAAGCAGAGCTGGGTGCTCGAACCTCGATAACAATTCTCCGTGTTTGCGTTTGGTTTACTTGATCTTATTTCTTGCTCTCTACATTCATTGCTATATTCACTTGCTTTGTGAGATTGTTGCATCATAAATTTTAAATTGTGTATTGATTAGCATTATCACCTATTCACCCCCCCTCTAGGTGTTTTTCAATTTTGACTTATCTTTTGAAAGAAATCTAAGTTAGTCTTAAGAATTAGGAAAATCATGATTAGGATTTCTAAAAACTTGGTCAAAATAAATAAATTGTTAAATTTTTTGGTATAGGAGGAAAAATTGAATAAGTAGTTAGTCTTAATTTTTACCTTAATGAAACGTGCATACCTAATGCATATCTAGGATTCTAAGACAAAGACCCTTGTGCCTCATAAAAAAATTTTATTGAAAAAAAAATTCACCAATTAAGCTGGATACATGTGCCTCATGAAGCATAAGTATTCACGCCAAAAGGTGAGTTCTAAATAAAATAAAGTCCTTAGTTTTGTGGCATAGTTCACTCGAATTTGAGTCCGCGGGGTGTTTTCTCACCTGGTGCCCTAAAGCCGACCGTTTGGGAGCCATCGACTTTAAGTTCGCTACATGGGTGGATTAGAAAGCCTAAGAAAACTGAGAAATATTATGTATGTATTAACATATCTAATAGTCAATTAGTTAGGTATGAGGGCCTCAAGAAGCCTTGATGCTTATACGAAAGAAAATTAGATGAGTTATACATATTAAAAATAAAAATAAAAATAAAAAATAAATATAAATTATATATATAATAATAAAGAGGCATGAGAGTCCAAGTTAAGGAATTCCTAGTAAAAATTCATAAGGATGCATATGATTTTTGGTAACGAAAATGACTATACACAAATCCAATTTTGATCCTTACTTAGAATGTATAACAATTTACTTTATAAAGACTAAAGTTTAAAGAATGAATAAAAATGATAATCCTAAAACTTATAGACTATTTAGTCTCTTCAAAAGTATTTCAAATATTTTCCTTTTTATGGATTTTGTGGGTGTAATCCGCTGAAAACCCTCACGAGACAACACTCGTCCTTTAGGCTAACCTAGGGGTTTAACGGCTTGTTGCACATGCTAAGTGCAACCGTGATTCCTACGAAAGTGAGTTAGCTAGATTAGTTTTTTTCTTTTTCTTTTTGATTTTTACTCGAGGACGAGCAAAAAGATAAGTGTGGGGGTGTGATTGGTAGTGAAAAGTGCATTTTTATCATTACATTTACCATCACATTTTCATATTTATTCATATAATTCTGCACATTTACTAATATTTTATGATTTATTGTGTGAAGGCCTTGAGAAATAAAAATAAAGCAATAAAGCCTCAAAAGAAGCCCAAAGCCTATGTTTAAAGCCCAATGCAAAAGTTACAATTATCAAATGTCAAAGTTGCAATTACTGAGGGCAATAGTTGCAAATACCAAAAGAAGAGGGAAGGATAGACTTCTATTCAACCCTAAATACTTACAGGATGAAGATAAAAGGAGAAGAGTGCAAAGATAAAAATTTAAAAAATTCGGATTCAAACTGTACATGTTTTAGTATTTGGATCATAACTTTTGCTACAGATATTCAAATCTGATGATTCAAGATGCTACAGAAAGAAGACTTGAAGACCTACAATTCTTATGTTGATCAAACTTTCAAATTCAGTCAGCAGATAAGCCAATTTCGGTGATCAACATGATAATAAGTTGCAGGACAGATTTGAACTTCTATGAATAAGTGCCACAAGTCTGGAGATAAGATTTTTTGGGAGAATCGTACCGAGATTCTACATCTTCCAACTCCTATAAATACCCTTGCAGAGCAACAGAAAAGAAGTCCAGCGAAATACAGAGCCAAAAATTAGGGTTTTTAGGCTTTCTTCTAGTTTAGGCTTTCTTCTAGTTTAGGTTTTCTTTCTCTTTTGTAATTTTTATTTTCCTTTTTGTAACTAAGAGGAGAGGATGTTTTCATGGAGGAAAGAGATCTACTTGTACTGAGGGTGACAATCGGTGTAAGTTTTGCTCTTCTTCCATTGTTAAATAAATCGATTCGAGGTTCATTTTTATTCTTTTATTGTTTTCTTCTTTTGTTCTTGTTTTCTTCTATTTGTTTCTCTCTAATGTTGTGTGGACCATGAGATCTGATTGCTTCGAGACTGCCTAGCCGAAGAAGAGCCATTGATGGCTTATGGAGATGAACAAGCTTTCTCTTGCCATTATTTTCTTTTCGTAGTGTAGATCGTGAAGGTGGACGATCCTATACGCCATACTTGTACGCCTTCCAAGAAAAGGTAAGTCGTCGCAACGGTTCAACGGTAAGCAGACTGAAGAGGTAGGTATGTATAGTTTTTAGTTTTCTTTCTTTTATTTCTTTTGTTTACATCACCATCTCCATCTTTCCAAATTCTTTTCCTCACTTTCATTGTAAATATCACTTCTTTTTCTCCATCTTCTTTCTTTCTAACTTAACTTTAAATTAATAAAAACATTAGAGATAACTTATTGACAAAGCTTCCATCGCTAGTCCCTCCCTGAGGATCACGACCCGCATAGCCATTGCTACCGCGGATTCGAATTGAGAACCTTACACAACTTGTTCTAAATCTAATATTATTTATTTTGTGTGCAGGGAAAATCTTAATCAAATACTATCGGTGTGATTGACTCCTTTTGGATGGAGACCACGAAGACAGATCCTTCTGCACACTCTATAGATGTACTTGTCATGCTTAGTACAGGCAAAGGCATGTGTAGAGAGCTATTGTCGACAGATTCAAATAATTCGACATTTTAAGGATAATTAAACGTAACATTCTCATTAATTACCCATTCTTCATCATCCCCAATGGGATTATTACATTAAGGATTATTAAAATATGCTACAATTGGTTCACAAGCAAAAGTAGCTGGTGTGTCTTCTTCAAGCTCCGAATCTGCTTCATTATCACTATCGTCGTCTTCAGGCAACGATTCTTTTGACACTTTATTAGCTTCCTGATATAGGAGAGCATCAGTAAAGTAATTTTTCACCCTTTTAAATGGTTATTTTTCAGCGAACACCATTCGTACCATTGCATCGTCTTCTACGTACTTGAAGCACTGGTGCAGAGTAGAAGAAATGATCCAGTTAGCATGGATCCAAGGTCGTTCAAGCAATAAGTTGTATGATGTGTCAGCGTCAATGACGTAACACGTTACTTCTGATTTGAGGTCTCTGATTCGACAACAAAGTCGAATATTTCCCAGTGGGTGACTACTCCCTGCATTAAAACTGTATATCATAGTAGTTGTTATAAATAGCCGATAAAGCGATATCCTAAGAAAGTAGAGGAGCCTTTTGGGAATGATGCTAAGTGCAGACCCTGGATCAACCTGTATCCTTTCAATGCATGTTGAGTTGATGTATCCAATGCAGTACAAGGGTCGATCGTGTTTATTGTCCTTGAGGTGCATGTCCTCAGCTATGAAAGTGATAGGAAGTACCTTTGCCTGTACATGATGACATTCAGAATACAAGGGTTGACTGTCATCTCCAGGGGTTTCTAGCATATGTGTCAGAAATGATTCTGAATTAGCCAATGCGTCCCTGAGTGCTTCTCTTGTCTCTTTCGAGAGACGAAGTAGCTCGTGTATGGTGATACGAGGTGGAATATTAGCCAACTGGGCAAATATATCAAAAAGGAAAGGAACATTGAGTCTAAGGCCTGAAGGTCTCTTTAAGACGCGGTCAAATCGGACTTCTTTCTGCTTTTCTTTTCCTGAAGTCGGGACTGAAGCTGAAACGGGTATTTTTATTGACGTCGTTTAATGTTGTGTTTCGTCAGTAGTTTTCTCATATTGTTTCAAGTACTATTTCTCAGACCGAGTACCCATTGGTTGAAGTGTATCAGCCTGTGCCGTGAAAGTATTCCTCCCGTTTTTAGAGTCGCTAAGAGAAGCTATTGTTTTGTTGTCATCATCTGAAAAAATAGAGACAATGTTGTAGGATTTCTCCTTTAACTTGGATTTCTTTGAATCCCATTGTTTGTCTTGGACGAGGTCTGGGTGCACCCACATGATTTCCCCTGTTTTCAATATCAAGAGAACAAGACCTTTAGCCTCTTGCTGTTTAGCTGAAGGATTATTTATCTCCAGTTGCGCCTTAGGGATTGGAGGAGATCCATCAGGTACTGTGACCTTTGGCATAGTGCCGAATTCGAGGGTCACCATGTTTCCTGTGACTTTCTTTTGTTCTGACTTTAAAGTTAGAACCCCGGCATCGACTAAAGCCTGAATTTTTTCCTTGAGGACAAAGCATTTGCTGGTAGGATGATGAACCATCCTATGGAAAAGACAATAATTGGGATCGTTTGTGCATCCCACTTCGTTAGGGCATCGAGCCTCTAGCAGCTTCAACTTATTCCCTTTTTAGAGCAAATAGAATATTATAACCCCTGCTCATCTTTGAAGGAGTACTGCTTTGGAGGAAACTTAAACTCCTGATTACTGACACCGCTTTTCTTGGTCTTCAGATGAGTATCCCCTGACTATTCAACGGACATAGTCTCCTTCCCTTTGGCTTGGGAAGATTGCTCCATCTCGCCGCGCCCTTTATTATTCATACCCCATTTACCTTTGGGTGTAGAAGGCTCAAACTTTTTAGCCGACTTCTTTGCTATTTCGGCTTACTCAACTAGTTCTTTTTAGGTATGGACCTTGACAGCTCCCATATGAATCTCCACTTGGCCCAGGAAGTTATGTCTGCATGTCTGCAATAACATAAGTAATGGCATCCCTACTGGACACATCAGAGATAAGTTCCTGAACCGTTTGACGTAATCACAGACAGATTTTCCTTTTTTCTGCACAGTGGAGAGAAGTTTATCCATGGTCACCTCTGTGTCATCCTCGTAAAAATGAGAGAGGAACCGAGTCTCTAAATCGATCCAGGAATTGATAGAGCCTGGTGGAAAGCTTCTAAACCAGTCAAAAGCTACTCCTTTGAGAGTACCAATAAACAATCTGGCCATAATAGCATCATTATCTATGACATTACCAGTCTAAGACCGGAAGTAATAGATATGCTGGTTTGGTGAGCTTTTACTATCATACGTATGTAACGTAGGTGGTTTAAACTTTGGCAGATATGGCACTGAGTTCCATTCAAGTGGGTAAGGACGAGCCATGCCTGCCTTCTTCAATTCATTCCTCTGGGCTAAGGATACGATCTGAACTTGGATGCCTTTAAGAACTTCAGCATCGATGGAAGAGCTTTCCTTTGACTTCTCAGTCGTAGGTTGCTCATCATCATTATGCTCCTCCTCATTATGATTGCTTCCGGTATCATTATAATTCCGGTTGGTGAGGAGTTGAGCTAGCATTTGTTGGATGTTGTCCAACGCTTCTTGCTAGGCCTTGAAAGTCTGCATTGAGTTTCCATCCGCCGGTGGGGGTCATCATTGTCGTTATTGGCCATATGCACCGATACTTTTCCCGTTTGTACCGAGCTAACCGTTGCTGAAGAGGCATACCCACTAGCTTCTCCTTCATCGTCAGACCATTGGAATAAACTTTTCTATGGTTCAGGTGATATCACCCCAGTTGAAGAGAACGACTGCTATAGTTATAATAGGGTATTGCTACCCTAGATCTGGTGCTTCGGAACACACCTTCCTCTTCTACTACGACTTGGCCCAAGCCAGGGCTATAGTCGGGTCTGGAGAACTAGACGAAGGAAAATTAGCATCCCCCCACCTTCGTTTGCTCCTGCGTAGTTCACATCCCCTTCCTATCATGTTGACGGATGCAGAGAGTAGATCTGATAGGTTTCATGGTTTGTTCTTTTTGTGATGCTTGACAAGGGCTTGAATTGATAGTCGGTCGAAAATCGACTATCGAACTGGAAAAGTGGCGGGCACTGATCCTAGTCGGCAAAAGACTGAATAGACCGTCACCAACTGACATTCTACTTGTTCACAACAAGAGGGAGAGGTATGCAGTAGTTCTAACTTCCGTTTGTTAGTTAGGAACTCTCATAGATCAGTGTTAACCAAGCTTACACAATCTTGCTTAGATACTTGAAGAGATTATTCAGGCTGGAGACCTCTAGCCTTGAGGTTTCTGTTTTTAGGTGATTTGAAAATTACCTTATCAGTTATATTAACTTCGCTTGGCGAAGTTAGACGTGTAGCTCCGCCGTAAGGCGTGAGCTGAGCACTAGAAGATTTTTGGAGCAAAGTCATGGTGACTTCGCTTTTAGCACGTTGTGGTGCTTTACTCTTTGCCTTACTGCTAAGGTACTTAGCGCTACAGAGTGCTTCAGTTCCAGCCTCGCAGCTAAGAACTTTGTTAGTACCCTTAGGTACTGGCGTTATGTTAGCAACGCCATCAGTAACTTCGCATGTAGGGATGAGGTTGGCTCTAGGGGCCAATGCTCCTGGGTTGGGCGAAGATAGTGATATCAACTTAGCCTCGGGGCTAAAATCGGGAATGCCAATGAAATTTAAGGGGATCTTTCCCTTGTCTTCACGTGAAACGCGAATTTATGCTGGAACTTCGCCTGAAGCTTCGCGCGGGGCTTTCTGCTTCGCCATCCACACCTGCTTGGAAAGCGAAGTTTTAGGTTCACAGGGAACCTGTCTAGCCTCGGGTGAGGCACTTTTAGCCTCGGTTGAGAGGAGCTGGAGCGAGATTTGTCCATTTGCTTGCATGGTTAAAGTTATTTCTACTCTGTAGCCACTGAAGTTTTGGCCACAGAGACTTCCTGTGCTTCTGTGCGTAGAGCACTGGGATACCCCCAGAGAGTAGTTCTTAGAATTTTTCTTAGTCAAAGTGAATGACCAAGTTTTCGACAACAACGGGCTCAGGATTCTGACCGTTGCATTGTGACATTATCTCCTTGTTGCGGAAGAAGACCTTGTTCCCCAACGGAGTCGCTATCTTTTTTTCCCTTAAAAATTGATTCGGGAGGAACTTACAAAAAAATGTGTTGAGGAGCGAAATTACAAGTAATTAAAAGAAAATTACAGGTAGATCTCCTCTGAGATTTCTGGGAAAGTATGCCGGTGGGAATCTGATCAGCGCGCGATCACTTTATCCCGCAATCGATCAGACGATCATGCTGCCTCCTAATAGGATTTCCTTCTCGCTTGGTTCTGGAAATTGAGAATTTAGAAGCAGGAGAACAAGAGAACACTCTCTCCAAGAATCTCTTCTTGAATTTTTTTTAGCCAATCTCCTCTATCTAGCCAGCTATCTCGTCCCTTCTTGGCTCAGCAAGGGACTATTTATAGTCAAAATGGGGTGTAACCGCCCCCTTGAATTCAGCAAGGCTGAATCAGTCTTTAGCATCGTGCGAGGCTACAAATGACCTTGCGACGAAGCTACTTGCGAGCTTCCGGCGAAGCTAGAGAGTTCGTGCGAACTCCTCCTCGTCATCGTGGCTTAATTGTCTCCGCTTAATGTGGGACAAAACGGGCGGGTGTAACCGCCCACTTAAAGTGGCATTAATCCCACTAAATTGGTGAGGTTCACCTATTAATTCCTTTTGGGAAACGGTCAATTGATGACCTGGTAAAGCTCACTGCGGAGCTAAATGAGAAGCTCTCTTTCAGGCGAAGTTACCTTTGTAGCCTCATGCGAAGCTAAGACTTAGCTCATAGCTTAGGGCGAAGTTACCTTCAAAGCCTCGTGTGAAACTAAGACTCAGCCCATAGCGAAGCTAGGGAGAAAGCTTCTAGCGAGAAGCTCTTGGATCAGCCTTTGGCGGGGCTAAATGGGAAGCTTTGTGCGAAGCTTATGGCTTCGACTTTTTAGCAGTCTTGGATCTCTATAAGGCTAAGCACTCGATCAAACCTCGATTAGATTTGACTTCTCTTTAAAGGCAACTTTGGCTTATTGTTGCTTTACTGGATCAATAGAGCCCAAGTTGTTACCTTGTCCCTGATCATCAGCTTGTCTTCGACTTATCTTTTGTAAATGTCAATAAGTTAGACGTCGTTCAGACTGGTTGAAGATAAATGTGAGAGTTTTGTCTTTTTAGAGTGTTAACAACACTTAAATCATCAAAACTAAGTAGAGCAAGCATGGAATAAAGTAATGTTAGCTTGTTAGAGAGTTAGATGTTAGAGTATTAGAATCCATCATCATGAGCCATCAATGGCTCTTGCAAGAGCAAGGCCAAGTAGAGGCTATTAGATTCATGTAGATTATCAAGTAAGGAGTTAGCATAATTAGTGGTTAGTAGTTAGTCGCCATGAGAAGAAAATTAGCTAAGCATATAAAGAGTTAGTGTAGGCTGTCTAAAAAATCACTAAAAGACAAGTCATCAAAAAGCAGAGCCCCGAACTCCAGAAGCAGCACCAAGACGCGCTGGTCGAAACCTGCGTCTCAGCATCACTGCAGCACCAAGACGCGAGGGTCAAAACCCGTGTCTCAGCATCACTGCAGCACCAAGACGCGATGGTCGAAACCAGCGTCTCAGCATCACTGCAGCACCAAGACGCGAGGGTCAAAACCCGCGTCTCAGCATCACTGCAGCACTAAGGCGCGAGGGTCGAAACCCGCGTCTCAGCATCACTGCGGAACCAAGGCGCGAGGATCGAAACCCTCGTCTTAGTTATAACTGCCCTTGTTATGGAGTCAATCACTGCCCACATAATAAGGAAGTTAACCCCCCATTATGGAGTGTTTTTAGGGGGCACGTTCGCCTCTGATACCTCTATAAATAGCCCCACTTGCTATTGAGAAGGGGTCGGTCAGTCGGTTGATTAAAGACTTTTAGAAGAGGAGCTTGGCTCGTGAGCTATAAAAACTCTGAGACTTCCACCAAAAAGAAAGAGAGTCTAGCTCTTCAAACAACTTATTACGTACAAGTTAATTTGCGCTTCTAATCTCTTTGAGATTCCTAGTCAACCAGAGCTGTGTCACTCCATCGACCATCTAAAGAGAAGATCCCTAAGAGTTCTTGACGTTCACCCGGTCAACGAAAAATAAGATTCACTTTCCACCGCCACCTGAAGAACCCAGCATTAAACAAAGGGGAGATTCAAGTCTCAACATGTTCCCTCTCTTGAAATCGGAGTGTAAATCCATTGTAATCTTTCATTTGATTCAAGGAGATTTTACGAGGAACCTTCTCCCGTCAAACAAGAGATGGCGACTCCTCTGGGGACTACTTTCTCTACTGACGAGCAAGTGGTGGCGCAAGGTAACGTCCTCTACATGGGGAAAATGGTCGAATCACTCGTCGTGGAATTTAACCAAGCGAAGTATGAAGAGTTCCTCTCTTCCGGCTCCAAGAGGCCGAAGGCCCGGGCCTACCGCAGGGTCTCTACGAGGATTTGCCCCGAAGTCCGCTCTGAGATCCTTTCAGACGCGACTGCTGTGAAGGATGCCGTGGCTAATCGCATCATGCGTAACGCTCGCGTCAATGTCTCTCAGGAGACCCGCACGGTCAACCTTCCTGATGTCCAGCCAGTCCATCCTCTTCCTCAGCACCAGATCGCCGGGGGTTCCCTTCAACCCCCGCGATGTAACCGAAACGCTGAACGGCAATAGAGAAGGCGTGCACGTCATCTACAAATTGGAACAACTGATTGTCCAACAGAGATAGGACGCGAAGTTCAGACCAGCGTCTCTTCTGTACCATATCCAACACGTGAAGTCCGCGTTTGGCAGCCCAAACGTGAGGTTCACCAGGCTGGCTCTTCTGAAGCACCACTCCCCAAACGCCAATGCAAAGCTTGTGCACCTTATCAAAGACAAGAGGCATGCGCCTCTTGGCACGGGCCCAGCAGCCTTGCGTTTCTCAAGCGTCTCTGTCCAGACGCAATAATCAGCAACACGAGAGCCGCGTCTCTTATCAGCGAGACGCCAGACTCGTGTTTCGAAGCCACGACGCAAGAACTGCGTTCATGAGCCTCGTGTCTCTGAGCCTTGCGACCCAGCTGCATGAAGCAAGGATGCCTCCCACCCTCAACATTGCAAGGCTAATCTCTTCGATCCCCCTCCTACGGATCTAAGGGATTATTTGACGATGAAGAGAAGTGCTAATCGAATCACTTCGTCATGTTGCTGCGAACGGCTTATCACAATGCTCTCTGAGTACCGTTGCAGTTCAGGTGCAAACCAGCAGTATCTAGTTAGACAACTCACTCTGATTCCCCGATCAGCTAAAAGAAATCATTCCCACAGGAGGAGGATTTTCTCTAACGCTGAATACCCTAAGCTCACTGCAAACATGATGAGCAGGAGTAGGGGAAAGCAACCTGCGGTCAGCATCAATGATGAGTCTGACACAAACCGGTAGGAGTGTACCGACACACTCGCACCCGGACTGGGGCAATTCCCCTAATTGACTACAATGCCCTGGCTCGGGGCATTGAGGTAAATGACTCACATTCCGCTATTGCAGAGTCATAGGCTTCAAACTCTTCTATAGAGAAGGAAGTCTTTATATATATGGCAAGCACTCCTGAGGAAACAGCTAGGCGCTTGGAGCAGCAAGCCCAGGTCCAGAAGGAACAATTCGAGTTGATTCGTGCTCAACAAGAATCTATCGATTCCCTCAAGCAGATGCTGGTACAATTGCTTGAGTACAAGAGGAAGTCAACCGACAAAGCCTCCTCTAAAAAGTCTAAAGGCAAGCGAAAAGAGGGAGAAAGCTCATCTTCTGTACATATTGAGGAGAAAGAGCAACCTACTTCTGGTTCGTCTAAATCTTCGTCGCAGGGAAAAGATGACCGAGACCAGGGAAGGGTTCATTCTAAAAGAATGAATCAATTAGATCAACGTCTTGAGGCCCTTACCAACCGGAAAGTCCTGCAAGAAGCAGGAGTGGTCCGGCCATATCCGGCCGAATGGGATCTTGTTCATACCCTACCAAGTTCAAAGCTCCGACCCTCCAAGCATTTGACGGTAAAGGGTCACCTAACCAACATATCTACTACTTTAAGTCTCAGACAGGGAATGTGGTAGATAACGATGCCATCCTGACATGTTTGTTCATCGGCACCCTAAAAGGGCTTGCCTTTGAATGGTTCATGAAGCTCCCGGAAGGCTCCATTAAGAATTGGGGCGATTTGAAGAAGCTCTTCCTAACACGCTTCTTTGAAGATGACTCAGAGGTCACAATGCCTACTCTTTTGGCCACAAAGCAGCGAAAGGGAGAGTCCGTCAAATCATTTGTAGAAAGATTTTGGAATGTAGCACTCCGATGTCCCAGCGGTATGACCCAGGTCACCCTGGTGGAAACATGCCGTCACAATCTACAAACTTCGCTCCTCGCCAAATAGGAGTTGCCGAAAGCCGCACCTGAAAACAATTGATCCAACAAGGTGAACAGGCTGAAGAAATTGTCGCACGAGTTAGGGCAGAAGAAAATAAACCCAGACCTGAGGGTCGACAAGGCGTGCGCCAGACACATCTCTCCAAGCGAAAAGGAAGGATAACTTGGCGACAGAGACCAAATCCCCCGTCAAGCCTCAACCGGTCAAGTGAAGTGGCTCTTCAAGTCAGCCGCGCGCCAGCAAGCAGTATTCCTTCAAGGACGAACATGTTGACTCGTTGTTCAAGTTACTTAACAAGAGCAACAAACTGAAGCTTTCTGAAGCCAGACGCCCTGAAGAAGTCGATAAAACCGATAGTCCCAACTACTGCTTGTATCACAGGATGCTGGGACACCCCACCAAGAGCTGTTATGTCTTCAAAGACATCCTTCAGGCTCTGATTGACGCAGAGGTATTAAAACTCCGCCCAAAGCAGAAGAAAGTGACAGCCAATATGACATCATTTCTCCAGTTTAAAAGACAACCTCCAACACCCTCTGGAGTAGTCCCTGTCCCAAGAGGGGAGCTAAGAATGGTCAACATAGACCCTCACCAGAAGCAAGAGAAGGGCCTTGTACCTGTTCCCACACCTCGGGGAGAAGTTATGTGGGTTCATCCCGACCTTGTGGACGGCCAGCAATGGACCACTGTGACCAGCAGAAAGTCCAAAGGCAAAGCTAAAGCTTCATCCTGTAATGTGGTATGTGCTTCTTCTCGGGAAGCAGAAACTGATGTTCCCTCGCTGACTGATTCAGAAAAAGAAATGATAGCTCTAGCCACAGAACCCAACCAACTTGTGGCAGAAACCCGTTCGGGTCAGTCATATCTGAAAAAGTATGACAAAATGACGGCAACTCTTCCAAAACCCGCTACAGAGTTAGCCAAGCCCTCCACAAAACAACCCGTCGAGAGACAGAAAGAGTTTCGGTTTTCTAAAGTTCTCTCAAAAGACATCGCGGAAGGATCCACAGCACCTTACTGCTTTGACGTCCTGACTCAAATGGCAAATATCCCGGCCCGAATTACTCTTTATGAGCTCCTCAGGCTGTCAAAGTCAACCAGAGAAGCTTTACAAGAGGCCCTAGCTAATGCTGAGGTTTTCATGACCCAAGTGCTGATTGGACCACAGGAGGAAGATGTAGAGGATTGCCTCCATGCCTCCCAAAATGCTCCCTGCATCACCTTCACGGCAAATGATATGCAGGTTAAGGGAAAACATGATCGACCCCTATACTTCACAGGGTATATTGGTTCATCTGAAGTAAGCCGTATTCAGGTAGATCCTGGGTCCGCATTGAGCATTATGCCTCGTCGGGTCATGCAACATTTAGGGATTCCTACACACCGGTTGAGCGCTACCCAGACGACCATTTATGGGTTCAATGCCAATGGTACCCGTCCAATAGGGAAGATCAAGCTCAAATGCCAGATCGGGGACTTAAAGTCAGAGGTGACATGCTACGTGATCGATGCTGACACCTCCTACAATTTGCTGCTGGGACGACCATGGATTCATCGTAATTCTATCGTTCCCTCCACTCTCCACCAAGTCATGAAATACATCGACGGGAGCAGAAAGGTGCGAACGTTGATTGCCGAAAGGCATCCGTTCAAGGGAGTCGAGAATTATTTCACAGATTCTCTCCTGTATCAGGACTCTGTGGAAACAAACGAAATCCCACAACCAGAAGAACTAGACTCTGGTAATGAAGACGACACCGAGCCAGAAAAAGAAGAGTGCATGTGGGAACTAGATCCATTTGTAACGAGCATTGATAAGCTTGGTGTTGATGACACCACCGATGATGTAGGCGGATGGTATATTAATGAAGAATTAAACTTGGCTTATTTTTCTGTGTTCGCTTCTGATTCAGTGCCGTCAGACACTAGTACTGAAGTAGATGATGACGCCTGGTCGGCAATGGATGCTTTGACATCATTACATGTACCAGTGAAGTCATCCTTCGAAACGTACCAAGATGCCGGCGATGCGCAAGAATCAATATTCATGGTTCCAGCAAGACGGAAAGGCCAAAAATCAATTCTTTTCGGACGAATTAAATCCGAACCAATGTCCCGTGAAGAATCAGAAAGCGAGGAGGAACCCCCTCAATTCGGTCATTATGAGCCAAATGCACTCAGAATGATGGAAAGCATGGGGTATGATCTGACAAACGGTCAAGGGCTGAATTTCGGCAAAGGATTGAGAACACTACTCCGATCTTTTGTGCCAAAAGGGAAAACCCCTGATTATTATCATCAGACTCGCAGGGGGTTGGGTTATGTGTCAACCCCGATCCCATCAGCCTCTGACTCTGAAGAGTCATTAGGCCATGATTGCTCATCAGGCACGTCATCGTGAGAGTCAGATGTTAGTGTCAGCAACATCTTCAGAGAACTTTCAGTGAATATGGTTTCAACAAGCCACCTGGAAGACAGGGATGAAGAAATGACCCAATCTGATACAGATCCTTGGATCAAACACTTAAATGCTCTTTGGGATACTCGCTTCGAACAGCGCGAGCCACCCACAGAAGATAAGGTTGTTCAGATTAATCTAGGAGATGAGGCTAATCTTAAGCCCATCTTTATAAGCGAAAGCCTGTCACCTTCTGAGAAAAAGAATCTAATATTTCTTGTGCAAGAATATATAGATGTCTTCGCCTGAAATTACGAGGACATGCCTGGACTGGATCCTCGAGTGGCCATTCATCGCCTCAACATTAATGCGGACGTAAAGCCTGTCAAACAATAGCAGCGACGATTCCGTCCAGAAGTAATAGAGGCAATTCAATCAGAAGTTAGCAAACTTATAGACTCTGGCTTCATTAGGGAAGAACAACATCCTGATTGGGTAGCTAACATCGTCCCCATTGCTAAAAAGAACGGAAAGATCCGGATCTGCATTGATTTTCGTGATCTAAACGAGGCCTGTCCTAAGGACGAATTCCCACTGCGAATCACAGATGTCATGATTGACAGTACGTGTGGATTCGAGCGAATGTCCTTCATGGATGGATTTTCAGGGTATAATCAAATCAAAATGTATCCTGATGATGAAAAACATACCTCTTTTAGGACACCACTGGGGATATACTGCTACACCGTCATGCCCTTCGGACTAAAGAACGCAGGGGCGACATATCAAAGGGCTATGAATGCCATTTTCCACGAACACATGCACAAAACGGTGGAATGCTATGTGGACGATATTGTAGTAAAAAGCCGCGCCAAAAGTAATCACATAGCTGATTTAAAGGCTATCTTTGATATCATGCGGACCCATCAGTTGAAGATGAATCCTACCAAATCCTTTCTGGGGGTGGCCAGCGGCAAGTTCCTAGGGTTTGTAGTGACTTTCACAGTAATTCATTTGGACCCGGAAAAGGTTCGCGCTATCCAGGAGATGCAACCTCCGAAAAACCTCAAGGAGCTCAGGGGATTGCAAGGACGATTGGCATACATCCGAAGGTTTATCTCAAATCTCTTTGGAAGATGCCAACCCTTTACCAAATTAATGAAGAAAGGTGTTTCGTTCATTTGGGACAAAGCTTGCCAGCAAGCATTTGAGGAAATTAAACAATACCTCACGCAACCGCCGATCCTTACGGCTCCGGTGTCCGGAAAACCTTTCCTGATATACGTCCGAGCAATGGATCATTCTTTAGGAGCTTTACTAGCTTAGAACGATGATCAAGGACGAGAGCAAGCAATCTACTATTTGAGTAGAACAATGATCGGGGCAGAACATCGATACAACCCGATCGAGAAGGAATGTTTGGCATTGGTGTTCGCTGTTCAGAAAATGCGACACTATTTGGTAGGCCAAACTATAAACGTCATATCAAAAGTCAACCCCTTGAGGTTACTCATGACAAAGCCTTCATCGTTAAACGGCCGACTGGTAAAATGGGCCATATCGCTATCCCAATATGAAATGCACTTTTTACCACAAAAGGTCGTTAAAGGACAAGCGGTGGCAGATTTCCTGGCCGAGCATCCAGATCCGAGGGCAGCCAAACTTTACGAGGATCTCCCAGATGAGGTCGCTGAGGTCTGCCTCACCCAGATATCTTTTGAAAGACAAGTGTGGCAACTTTTCTTTGACGGTGCATCGAGAACAGGCCCAAAAGGACATATAGTGGCAGGAGTAGGGGTAGTACTCGTCTCCCCCACAAAACTATGTGATTCCTCGAGCTGTCTCGTTAACCGAGCCTTGTTCCAACAATGTAGCGGAGTACAATGCCCTTTTGATTGGGATGCAACTCGACGATGAGATTGGCGTTGAAAATCTCGAGGCATATGGTGACTCTAAACTTATCGTCAGCCAAGTTCGCGGGGAGTACGAAGTCAGACATGATGATCTAATACCCTATTACAACGCGACTGTCCACATAGCCGAGAGGTTCACGAATTTTTATATTGACCATGTACCACGCAAGCAAAATGCGCATGCAGATGCACTGGCGTCTCTCGCTGCCTCCTTAGCCCTTCCAGCTGGAGTAGTAGAGAAAATATTTGTCCACAGCCACGACTTGTATTGCCCGAGAATTGTTCTTGAGGACTACCAGGAGCCAACGGGAGATTGTCAAGACAAAGAAGCTCTTGAGGCGTCAACCGGTCTAGAGCCTAGAGACTGGTGATTCCCTTACATTAATTATGTCTTGTATGGCATCCTGCCTGAGGACACCAAAGAAGCGACTACCATTAGAAGGAAAACCCCCAAATTCTACTATAATGCGATCACACGAACGTTGTATCGTCGATCGCATGACGGGATCTTGCTTTGCTGCCTATCGCAAAAAGAGGCACACGAGGTATTGAAAGAAGCCCATGACGGTATGTGTGAAGCCCATCAACCTGGCCCAAAACTTGCGAATCGACTCCAAAAGTTAGGATATTATTGGCCTAAGATGATCGCTGACGCCATCACCTATGCCAAAAGATGTCACGCCTGCCAAGTGCAGGGTGATTTCATCCATCAAACACCAGGGTACCTTCACTCTACGACTTCTACCTGGCCATTTGAGATGTGGGAGATGGATGTAGTTGGCCCTATCAGCCCACCATCATCAAAAGGACATTGGTTTATTTTAGCCATAACCGATTACTTCTCCAAATGGGCTGAGGCCATTCCTCTGAAGGAGGTAAAGTCATCTGATGTGATCAAGTTCATTAAACATCACGTCATTTACCGTTTTGGTGTACCTCGGCGAATCGTCCATGACAATGGACCCCAGTTCATAGTCAAGCTTTCCAGAGGTTCTGCACTAAGTACAGAATCCAGAGTGTGTCCTCGACCGCCTATTACCCTGCCGCGAATGGTCTCGCAGAAACCTTCAACAAAACCATTGGCAAGCTTCTCAAGAAATTCGTCTCGAAAAGTTAGCGTGACTGGGACGACAAGCTAGGTGAATGCTTATGGGCCTATCGAACAACTGTTCGAACCCCAACTAAAGCCACGCCATTTTCTTTGGTATATGGGTGTGAAGCCGTGCTTCCACTAGAAATCCAAATCCCATCTCTACGTGTTGCCTTGACAACGGAGATGACAAGTGAGGAGAAGCATCGACAGTGACTCCAAGAATTGGAGGCCTTAGATGATAAACGTCTGCAGGCCCAACAACAAATCGAGCTCTACCAAGCCCGGATTACCAGAGCCTTCAACAAGAAAGTTAAGGTGCGAACTTTCAAGAAAGGTGACCTTGTCTTAGCCGTCAGAAGACCTATGGTGATGACACATAAGACAAAAGGAAAATTTCAACCTAAATGGGAAGGACCATTTGTAGTAGAGTCAGTCTACTCAAATGGAGCATATCGCCTCATAACTTCAAATGGTGATACACTCATGATGCCGATCAATGGCAGGTTCCTGAAGAAGTACTATCCTTAATAGTACTTTTCCTCTGATCAAGTTAAAATTACACCTCTGATCAAAGCTCCAGATCCAAGAAAAGTTTCTTTCCTTTATTAGGTCACATCATGGTAGATCGGTGACAAGCTAATCGGGCATTGACTGTACCATGATGCATGATGTAAATATTGATAAAGAAACGAAAGGCGAAACTTGGGTTTTAATATCGCTCTCTTCAGTAACGTCCGACGCCTCCGACGGCTAAGACAGAGGAAAATGTTGGCTTCTAAGCCCAACATAAGTCTTCGACAACTCACTATGCTGAGGGGAATAGCATGGCTAGCCCAACTCAAACGGTAGTTGGTAAAGGCACCTCAAATCCGTTGATAGCTGAGGGTTTGCTAAAAATCCTAAGTGGGCTAGTTCCACTCTATCCTCCAAAATCCCTTACCAATTCTCATACACAGAATGGTAGGTCTACAAAATACAATTATTGCTACGTTAACACTATACCTCTGGTGATGAAAATTTTCAATACTCCCTATCGAGTACAAACCTTACTTGTCAACCCTATATGGAGTAGAAAACCTTCAAATTTGTCAGGTTAACACTACACCTCTGACACTTTTAAAATTCCACTTGTCATTCTCATCAATAGAATGGCAGGTCCTCAAATTGCTCCCATCACGAGTCCATTTCTGTCAAGTTAACACCACACCTCTGACAAATTACTGTTAAGCTAACATTACACTTCTAACAGTAATCAAGTTGCTGCCAAGTTCAATATTAAACCTCTGACAGTCATTCTCCCTCAGACTTCCGCATCGAAGCTGAACCAAGAACGATGCTAAGTTTAACACTACACCTCTAGCGTCCAGGTCATTGCTAAGTTCAACAATACACTTATGGCCATGACTTTCCCTCGGACTTCCTTGTCAAAGTCGAGATGACCAATGCCAAGTTCAAAATTACACCTCTAGCATTACCCCCGCTGCCAAGTTAAACAACACACCTATGACAGTGACATTTTTAGTTTTCCCAAATAAAGCTGAAATACTTTTGAGTTAAGTTAATATCACACCTCTGATTCACACCCTTGTCAAGTTAACATTACACTTCTGACAAGACTTAATTCAACCCGTTAAGTTAATATCACACCTCTAACGGTAAAGATTTTCCTAGATCCCTTACGAATCTAGTCTCACTTGTTATTCTTGTCAACAGAATAACAAGTCCACCTAAAAACATTGTTAGGTTAACATTACATCATTAACAGTGTTTTCATTAAACCCCCAGCTGGTCTTAATCAAGTTAACCCTAAACCTCTGATGAAAACTCATCCTCCCTGGGGGTACAAATTCCACATGTCACTCTCCTTTATAGATTGGCAGTTCCATAAAACTTCTGTCAAGTTAATATCACACCTCTGACAGCACTGTTGAATTTCCTGAAACAGAATTTTTCTACAAACTTTGACTCGTTAAGATTATTATCATATTTTTACCAAGCCAAAGATCCTTTACTCCTACGTGTCCGAATTTCAATGCAAAAAGGGAATTCAAGACAATGGAAGGAGACAAAGAAAAAAATGTCACTTTTATTTATGTCCAGACATATGAAAGTGATACAAGACGCTCTCTTATATAATGAGATTGAGTGTTACAATAAAGGAGTACAAAGAAGTCCCTCTCTCTCAGTAAGAGGTTGCACTCACTCCTTGAAGCATGCTCACCACTCCAAGTACAAGATGTTTGGAAGGTCACCAAAGAAGGGTTGTGGTGACGATCGGAAGCTGATTACATCATCATGCATGACGTAAACATCGAAGGAGCCCATCACTGACCAAGAACAATGGTATTTCTTGAGGTTGAAATGCAGCAGAACCTTCTGATTCCACCTGACCAACTGATGTAGGCCACGATCCTTCGTTGATGAACATCTCTACCACCAGAAAGTCATCTAATGAATATGAACTTTTCGTCGATGTCACTTCTGGGGTAAGATTGGTGAAGGGAGGATTCGAGACCTTACAGGTGACGTCCTCTTTCCAGTGACCTGCAAGAGGACCATACCCACCACCATATCCACCGCCATACCCACTGTGACCATGGCGAACCCGGAAGCATGACTGGTGCATCGTATCCAATAAGGTCTCGGCGGATGTCAAATCCTCGTCTCCCATAAACAAGAGCCGTGACTTCTCCTCCAATGGTCGACCATTGAACAAGTTCGCTGGCCGATATATTCTCCCAAGGGCCCAGCGAATATGCGAAAGGATGATTGAGGCTACCTGCGAGAAGTAAAAAAACTAGAAGGTCAGATGCTGAAACGGAAGAACTGAAAGGCAGACGCAGCTATAACTATGGACTTCAGACGCAGGAATGACCCACGCAGAAAGTCAAAATTCTGTTGCGACAGAAACAGACGCGATCAAAATTGTGAACTTTGAATACACACAGATTTGAACGCAGTCTAGTTTTAGACCCGCGTCTAAAATATGAGACACGAAGAGAATCAGATAAGAAAATTGCCACGTCCTTATTTGATAAACAGGGGTTGCTACATTCAAATCTGAAGCCTTCGGTCTGAATTAAAATTCTTCAAAGAGAATCAGACGCGAAAATTGCCACATCCTTGTTTGATAAACAAGGGTTGATACAATCAAGTCTGAAGCCTTCGGCCTGAGTTAAAATTCTTCTAAGTCAACAGCCTCAAACGCGAGCTCTGTATGTAAAGCTCACGATCCAGGTGCAAAGTCCATTACACTCGCGTCCAGGGGATTTTGAGTTAGAGTTCAGACTCAATCAACTTGCACTTCATCAGAAGTCTAAAAGGTACAACTTTCAAATAATAGGCGCACCAGTCAGACTTCAAGAGAAGGTCAAGAAGATGAATCTCTTCAAGGGACAGTAAAGCTGAAACTCAGTTGGGCTGAATATTCCATGGCGGACAAGTAATTCCTACCCGCAGAATAATCCTTTAAAGTTTGAACTTTCTACATCAAGGCGCAGATATAAAAAGTACTCAGAGAGACGCTTTTTTATCTTGAAATCACGACAGTGATAATCTTCTAGAAAGATTAAAGAAAAGCATGAAAGCTTTGGGTCGTCGTTGTCCATGGGGACCAATCCCATTGAAGGAAGAAGATGAAGTCCCTCAGAGCGCCTGCTCTTAAGGGGAAAACAGTCTGAGCAATAGACTGTTAAGGGGTGAGGCCTATTTATAGGCAATCCATGAGGCCTATAATTAATGGCGCAACAATCAGAGCCATCAGCCTTAATTCCCGCACTAACGTCAAAGCCCAATAAAGAACTGACGCGTGTGTTGCCGTTTCGGAAACGTCAAGGGCACAAATACCCAGTCGTCAACGCCGACTTGGCATTTAAAGGTATTAACGCCAAAGCCCAATGAAGGCCTGACGCGTGGATTGCCGCTTCGGGAAACATCAGAGGACACAAATCCCCAATCATCAACGCCGATTTGGCATTTAAAGATCTAACAAGATCTTTAAGACGAGCTGCATGTAACGCTTGGGAGGTTGCATCAAACGCAGACCCAAAGGTCGCGTCCCGAAACCCGCGTCCCTTTGTAAACTCGAAGGCGGCGTTCTTCTCATTCCTGTTAAGAGATCCGTGACTGCGTCTCTTGGAGTGGTTCAGAGCCGCGTCCCCTCGGCAAATGGGGCCAATTTAGAGGTTGCGTCCTGAGTCTGCATCAACTTGAAAGCTGCGTTCTGAAGCTTGCATCCTCAACAGAGAAGGCCTATGTCATTCACGGGGAGCCCAGAACTGCGTCTCCATTGCGAGATGACAGTTGTGTCTTTATTATAAACTCAATATAGCTTGAGTTTGCGCCTTATCAAGGGACCAGAGCAACGTCTCTACTGAGCTAGTGCCGCGTCCCCATCAACTAGCTGAGATCTATGCGTCAGTCTTGAGGAGCCCAAGACCGCGTCTCCACTACATCCTGAATTCTGCATCCTGACAGAATTAAGGGCCGCGTCCAGGGGTCCGCGTCCTTCCATAATCACATCCGCGTCTTTATCAAAAAGGAGATTCTGCGCGTCTTCACGGCGTCTCCATTAGCGGGTCAGAGACGCGTTTCCCAGAACCGCGTCTCCATTTTAAATCAGAATCGCGTTTTCGCTCAAGAACTCAGTTCAGCCTAAGTTTATTATTCATGGCCGGCTAAAGACTACATTCAAAGGCTGCGGTTATAAAATTGAGTTCATCTACAGCAAGCAAAAAACGTGAAATGGAGCAAAATTCTGAAGACTTTTATTATTTGATTCAAAAATGGTAAAAGTAATACAGACACTCTTGACAAGTAGAACAAAAAAAAAAGGGAAGGAAGGAGGCTAATAATCTTGTTTCGCCAAAGAACGGATTTGTTCTCGGAGACGATGCATCTCGTGCTGACGTGTCTTCTCAGCCTCCATTAGAGCTTGGACTCGCAACTCCTCCTCAGACAAAAACCTCTTCGCAGCTAGTTGTGCTTGAAGAGACTCCAGTCTGGAGGAATAAGCAGAAAGGTTCTCTTCAGCTTGTACCTTGGCAGTTTTCAGTTCCTCCAGCCTCTTCCTAGCAGCCGCAAGCTTCTGCTCATTGATTTCAATCAAGGCTTCTGCCTTGGCTATGGTAGCTCGAGCTGTGGCAATAACCTGCTCTGCGCTCTGTATGACGATTTCAGATTCCTTCGAATCGCCAATCAGCTTTTGGTGGTCAGCCTGGAAATGCTGGAGATGGCGGGTCTCTTCAGATATTTGTTCCTCCATCTCCTTTCGCTCATGTTCTTGAGCGGCAAGAAGTTTATCCAGAATTGTCCGAGCCTCGTCTACTGAACCAGCATTGTCCAGAGACTTAAGCTCCTTCAAATAGCTTCCCAGCTGCTCCACCAGCATCAGGCATGCCCTAGCTTGCGAAGGACTCCCAGTATGACCTATGTTCTCGATCTGATTTTCGAGAAGTATTCGGGCAAACTCAAAAGAGCTGCCCCCGGAAAGTATGAGGTCAATACAAGATCGCATGGAAGCAAAAAATTATTGCACCAATTGACATGCTAGCTCTTCCATGATGTCATTGGCTGGAGAAAACTCTGCGGATGTACTCCCGAACCCCCCTTCCATCACAGGGCGAGAGACGGGAATCGGTTCATCTTGCGCAGGAGTGAGATCGACGATAGGTTCATCAGATGCTGAGATGGTCACCGATACCTCCGGGGCAGTTATTGTCATAGCGGCCTCCACGGCGACTGAAGTGACAGCAAACCTGGCAACATCGGGTTCCTCGGTCGAGATTTGAACTGTACTGCCTTCTGTGTCAAGGTTTGCTGCAAGATCCTCTACCTGAGCTACCCCAGTACTCTCTGCAAACCACCAAAACGTCAGCCATGACAATAAAAAAGAGAAAATTCAATGCGTCAATATCCTCTTACCAAGCTGAGGATTTGAAGATGGCGAATTCCTAGGCAGATCTGGTAGGGTTGAGACCTCCTGGACGTCGACAGTTGCACTCTCTTGAGGCATTCCGATAGTAGGAGCCTCAAGGCCCTCCTGCTGGGCCAACTCTTGTATCATTTCCTCAATCTGGGAGGTTGTAGCCTCACTGCCGACAGCCAGCCCTATAACACAAAGTCAAAAGGAAATGTCAGAACCCTTCCCTAGCTAAAGGGGAAGCCGGTTCAAAAAGACAACGAGAGTACCTTCAGTAGCAGCGACCGTTGCTATTGGCGAAACCGTCACGGGATCACACCCTTGTATCTCTTCTTCCAAAATATGCGAGAAGTTGCTCGTATCCGGAAGAGCGGTTTCATCGCCAAAATCGACTTCATCACCAGAATAATATTCATGTTTTTTAGCTGATGAAGACGATAGTTCAACACAAGAGGTCTCAGCAATCGAGACCTTACCACCAAGTACCCCAGTAGTAGGGCTGGGATCGACAACCCGTGAGCTGGATATCAATACATTTGGAGACCCGGGCTGTTGCACCTCATCCCTCTTCTCTTGAACTGAAGAAGACCCTGGCTGAGACGAGATCCCTGGAATCTCAACATCATCTCTTCCTACCAAGTCAACTTCAGGTCGCTCAGCCTCTTCAGCCGTGGCGGGTTCATCTGCAAGCTTCCCTTCTTCTAAGATCATGGGGCCCCTGCTGCGTAATCCACGAGGACGAAGAAGAGGGATTTCCTCTTCCTCTTCCTCTTCCTCCTTCTGCCCCTCGACACCAGAAGAGACTACTTCGGGCATTGAAGCTCCTGCCACCGGTTCTCTTCTAACCTTCTTTGAGATAGGCTCACTCTTCGAAGTAGAGCCATGGGAACTTTTGGATACAGCTTGTCGACTCTTCTTAGCAGGCTGCTCCTTGGGTGCTGCTGCTCTCAGTCCTGCCCTTGTCTCCCCTCCTGCCTCTTTCTCAGCTGCCTGGTATTCCTCTATGCCTCGCACGCGTTTGTTGGACGCCAATTTGTCCTTATAAGATGCTTTGATGCTCTTAATGCATGATATATTTATTGAGAAATCAGGCATCTTGCTAGCCAGGGAATACCAAGTACAGAAACTAAGGCTCGTGTAGCAGTTGGGCGTCTTATGAAGCAAGCTGAAAATAGCTTTTGTCCCTCCAACCACACTGTAATACCATGCCCGAGCACCTTCAAATAAATTCCCGCTAAAGAAAAGTTTGGCATTGGGGTTACCAACATATAATTGATCATAACCGAATTGTCGAGCAAAACGGTTCGGCATATAGGGCTCGATCGTACATGAGTTCCCTTGCCGAAAGAGCAGATACCCGGGCCTAATGTTAATTAGCCACCAGAAGACTCCCGATGGCAACCTTGTGAAATCATCTGGTCCCGCAAGGTCAGCAAATTTATCACCGTAAGATGCGCCGGTAATCTCGGGGAAGCAACGGTCAAGATGATAGTTCAAACCGTTCAGAATACATTTTCGAACGTAGAACATGTAATAGCAAGACCAGCTTGAGTTCTCCAGCCTCTGCACAAAAGGAACAAAACCCTCGGATGCAGGCACCGCCGTCATCAGTGAAGGGCAGTGCATAACGTACCAAGCCATCAAGTACGTGTATGGAAGCTCGATCTTGGGGTTGGGGGTCTTCACTCTTGGCCTTTCCTCCGAGTCAACCTCTGGTCTACCTCTGGAGTCGATGATGGCCTCCACTTTGCACAGCTTTGAACCAGAGCCCGTAATCCACTTTGAAATCCAGCCACCATCGCTGGAAGGAGGGCGATAGACCTGCCGTAGGCCAACAAGACCGCCGGGTATACCACATCAGCGATAACTACTTCATGTGGCAATGTTGGCACCACGCAGCGCTTCAGCCATAGCATGAAAAAGCCCGCCAATAGCGCCCGATCAGAAATGGGAACCCGGGCTTGATGATGAAAACTTTCAAAAACCGTATCAGGTTTGAAAGTATCTTCATTTGACTCCGTGGTGTAAGAGCTCACAGAGGCGTCAATCCTCTCAGTAATTTCTTCATCAGTACTAGGAGCCAGAATGGTCACTGGGTGATCTTTCTCAGTTATACCGTTGAACAGGTAGCTCGCCCAAGACATCTGCTTGACACCCCTGGTTCTCCAGGAGGTAATTTGACCGCAGATGTGGAAGTGACACAACACTTCCCAGTATGTCTCATATATTTGAGGGCTTTCCTTCTTCAAGAGATGAAGCTCTTCAGAAGTTGGAACATATTCTTCATAAGGGGCGTCTCCCATAACCAGCCCTGAAACTTCATATAACTCATGAAGGGCGAACCCCATCTCTCCGGCCGGAGTAAAAAATGTCCCCGTCAAAGGATTATAATGCTCCAGGATGTCGTAGAAATTATGGGAACTTTGCAGGAGGCCATACTGCACAGCCCTAACCGAGTGATACAGCCCCACCTGTTCCAGCAGAGCTCCAAGTTCGACAAGGATAAATCCCACCATCTTGCCCCACCAGGATCTGTCGGAAGAATGAACCCACCCGAGCGGGCAAAAGTCAACGGGAAAATCACCCCTTACCTTCATGAACTGATTGATGAAGGTAGTGCCGAGCTAAGGGGTTTCCCCTCTCGGATACTCAGATCTGACCAATCCGGGAAATAAACCAAAGGCATCTTTCCCATGACCGCCAGAGTGTATTCCTTTGGCACCTAGTATGCCGAGAGAGACACCGGAGATAGATCGGGTAAGATCCTATTCCATTGCACGGTGAACAGACATATGTTGGAGATAAGATAGGGGATACATCCTCTCCATATTGGGAAGAAAGAACTTCCTATCCCCTATCTGACGAAGCCACTTATAATCGCCGTCATGCAAGGCCCTATCATCCTTGTCAATGTCATCACCAAAGAAGAAAACAGGTTTCTGTAATGGAGTGTGCGAATCCGTCTCAAACACCCCGTCAGTGATAATTTCCCGGAGGGTCATCATACTGGCCTTAGAGATCTTCTCCTTTCGCTCCTTCGATTTATCAGTAGTCACAGGAGCAGTCTTCTGCAACACAAAGGTCAGGTTATGATCAGCGCCACCTACATGTCCAAAGTGGCACTTTTAGGATAGAGGATTGGAGGAGTATCGTACTGCAAAAGAGAATAACATTTGATCAGAAATCTGAAAGAAAATGATTAAGTGTTTGCAACTCAAACGCAGGAATAATCCAGACGCAAGAATCATCAAAATCTGCGTCCAGATTCAAAGATCGCGAGGATAGCATGAAGCTCGCATTTTAAAAACCCAGAACTTAGAAAAATTTCTAAGTATCGGGCTCAGACGCAAGATTCATTAAAACTTACGTCTGATCTTATAAAACGCAAGAATCATCTGAAGTTTGCGTCTGAACTCCCCACACTTAGAAATATTCTAAGCATTGAGTCCAAAACGCAAGATTCAATGAGGCCCTGTGTTCAACAAACAGATACGGGCTCAAGTGGATAAAAGATGCAGAGGTCGTCAAACCTGCGTCTTGTCTATCAACTCAAGAACCGCGCCTGAAGATCAAACGCGGGCATGAGCCCGCGTTGGCAGTTCACATTCAAAAGGGATTTGAGAGTTAAAAGAACTCTGCAAACCCCTTTAATGGCGGAAACCAAATCTGATGGTTCTAATACCTGAAATAGGGGCTTCCTGTATGGGGGAACCACCCATCTGGGTCTCAAGAACAACAGCCTTTGAAGACGAAGCAGTATGCTTAGCTTTTGGTGCCATTGCAACCGTGGAATCGGTGTTGAAGATGGTAGGAACGAGAAGAACAAAGCTTCGAGTTTTCTTAACCCTAAGAGGCTCAAAAGGAGAAGAAGAGTCTAATGATGACTCTTGAAAGACTGTTGTCTTTTATAGACACGGAAATCCCCAGAGATACGCGGCGTTTGGCTCGAGGCCTAATCCCCGTTCGACGCGTGGCATGCATATTAAATGCAGCACAAAATTCGCGCGCCAAAAGGGAGATGTCCCCTCAATTCTGCTGGACACGTGGTAACGCGCCCACAACACGGATTCGTGTTCAAACAGAAAATCGCATCCCTCCAAAGATCGCGCCTCTTCAACTAGGCCAAAGTCGCGCCTAGTTCACAGAACAAAAGCTGCATCTTAATCTCAAAAGACGCATCCTTACAAGAACCGCGTCTCTGCAGCAAATTGACAGACGCGTCCCCGCTCTAAGTGAAGACTGCGTTTCCAAAACAACATGACCCCTACGTTTACAGAACTGACGTCCAGTCCTTACTTCTGCAATTCAGTTTAACAGTACACTGGCACAAGCAGATGACTGTTCACCCCTGGTTCAAAGTACACCAACAACAAATTCAAAGCACTGGGAAAGTCTAGACTGTGTATCTAGACACTCGCTACAATCATTTCTGGCGGCTTCAAAGAGTTTCACAGTACACTCATGAAGACCACATTCAAGACAGGATCAAGTTCAGAGCATCTCAAGTGATTGTCAGTCCAATCATGAGAAGTATGAACTCAACCAAAGTCCAAAGTATTTTGAAATCCGTCCCAATCAACCGCGGAATATCGAAAACTTTGGAGGGATTTTGTAGGCTGTCTAAAAAATCACTAAAAGACAAGTCATCAAAAAGTAGAGCCCCGAACTCCAGAAGCAGCACCAAGACGCGAGGGTCGAAACCCGCGCCTCAGCATCACTACAGCACCAAGACGCGAGGGTCGAAACCCGCGTCTCAGCATCACTGCAGCACCAAGATGCGAGGGTCGAAACTCGCGTCTCAGCATCACTGCAGCACCAAAGTATGAGGGTCAAAACCCGCGTCTCAGCATCACTGCGGCACCAAGGCGCGAGGGTCGAAACCCGCGTCTTAATTATAACTGCCCTTGTTATGGGGTCAATCACTGCCCATATAATAAAAAAGTTAACCCCCCATTATGGAGTATTTTTAGGGGCACGTTCGCCTCTGATACCTCTATAAATAGCCTCACTTGCTATTGAGAAGGGGTCGGTCATTCGGTTGATTAAAGACTTTTGAAAGAGGAACTTGGCTCGTGAGCTATAAAAACTCTGAGACTTCCACCAAAAAGAAAGAGAGTCTACCTCTTCAAACAACTTGCTGCGTACAAGTTAATCTGCGCTTCTAATCTCTTTGAGATTCCTGGTCAACCAGAGCTGTGTCACTCCATCGACCATCCAAAGAGAAGATCCCCAAGAGTTCTTGACGTTCACCCGGTCAACAAAAAATAAGATTCACTTTCCACCGCCACCTGAAGAACCCAGCATTAAACAAAGGGGAGATTCAAGTCTCAACATCTTCCCTCTCTTGTAATCGGAGTGTAAATCCATTGTAATCTTTCATTTGATTCAAGGAGATTTTACAAGGAACCTTCTCCCGTCAAACAGTTAGAGAGATAAAAACAAGTAGAGATAAAGAGAGAACCTTTAATAGAGTGTCACCATCCATTATAAGCACTCTAACTTTCATTCTATGTACCACTCTCTTCCTATTACAAGATCTATAATAAATGAAAAATATAAAAAAGGAATAAGAAGAACAACTAACCTAAACTAAAGAGAGAAAACTATCCTAAAAAGAAGAACCACACCAAAAACTCTCCGCCTGGTGCTCTGAAAATCCCAGGGTATTTATAGGCCAAGGGGGCATCAGGGGAGCTGTACGGAGTCGTGCGTCAAAACTCGACGCACGACTCCACAGTATAGCCGCGGAAACGCGGCCATGGCCACATTTTCATGGTCATACTGTGGTCAAGCGTGCAGCGTCGAGTCATGGCTGCTCTGATGTCTGGGTGTGGGTTGCTACTTTCTTATTTTCTGCTCCTTACAGTAGCAGAATGGGCTTCCAAAGTCAATGGCTCTATTAGAATCTAAAAATCACCAACTAAATGAGATTTTTGATTTTCTTCTTCATCTCACACCATGAACGTAGAAACACACAAGAAAATTATTATTTAGTAGCATTTTATAAAGAATAAGTGGGAAAGTGTGGTATGAAATATGCAATATTGAAGACTAATCATGGGGCGTGACACAATACTTCCTTCTCTGTCGGCTCTTCATCCTTGACATTTTCTTCTCCCTCCTCTATTGGGGGAATGTGACTTACCCCCATCTGTGACATCTTTTCGAAGCCATAGGACGAACTCTAGAAGATCCTGCAATATCCATGCCTGTGACAGAGAGAAGTTAGAACATTTTAAATAACAGCAAAATGGTTCTGTTCGGCTAGGTATGGCATGTTTGGCCGTTGTCAGCAATGTTCGGCCGTTGTCTGCCGAACATAATTATTATGTTTGGTCCAAATAGGCCAAACACACAAATATTGTTCGGTCAAACTGAACCGAACATTCTTATGCTATTCGTCCCTTATCGACCGAACATACTGTGAACCCATAAAAAAAAGGAATAATTTTGACTTAAATCAGTTGCAATAAAATTCTATGAGTTCTTTCTGTATTTACAACACGAATAAACCCTACATACAATCAATCACCCACCACGTTCAATAGATCTACCAATTTTTCATCAAAAAAAATAATTTTAAAGAATTTTGGGTTGAAACTCGCCTTGCTACGCAGGAGATCACCGACGACGAGATAGGCTGCACGAAGTGAAGATGAAGTTCGGTGATCGACGAAAAATAACGACGGTTGAGTGTGAGTGAGGGTGAGAGGGACCTAGGGAGAGTGGGAAAAGAGGGAGAGAGACGATGCAGAGTTGGGAGAGAGGGTTGGAGATGAGTTGGAAGAGAAAGTATGAGAGGAGTGCGGTTATTTAAATCCAAAGAAGTGATAAATAGACCCATTAGTTAGTAAACCCAGTAAATTAATAAATAGACTCCTCCCCAAATTATCCTAAATATCCTATACTCTACACACCCAATTTAAATGTAAAAATCTAGTTTATACCCTCTAATTTGAAATTAATCCCCCCATTTTTCCATCTCAAATACCCTTATATTCTAGTATCTATTTTCCTCCATTGGAATAAATTGCATTTGGTTAGGTTAGAAATGGAGGTTGACCTGTACTGTAGAAGATTTTACATAATACATTTGATGAAAAATCAAATAGAAGAAAAGAGTTTAGATTCCAAGTGAACAAATTTAGACTTGTATCTTTCTTCTCCTTGAATAATGAGAAGAATGAGGGTAAAGAGATTGGTTGAGAAAGATCGTAGATTACAAGAACCATATTTGATGGGTATATGTTTGGTAATAAGGTATCTTATATTATTTTTAATACCTTAATGTTGTACTAAGTTGACATTTAATGGCTGATGATGATTGATAATTGAAATCTTAGTGGATTACTGTGAGACTCATCTATGATCTGATTTTGTTGTTACACACATTAAAGGCAGTTCACATTCTTCTATATTTCATTTCAAATTCAAATATATCATTTCTTCTTGATTTTATCTTGATTTGTTTGTTTTATGAATCTAAATAAATCGGTAAAGGGTATTTGAAGTCGTCATAAGCTTAGATAGGTGTGGATAGTGGTGTTCATGCCTCTTTCCCAATTACTGCTTGTACCACAGGATGCTGGGACACCCCACCAAGAGCTGTTATGTCTTCAAGGACATCCTTCAGGCCCTGATTGACGCGGAGGTATTAAAACTCCGTCCAGAGTAGAAGAAGGTGGCGGCCAATATGACGTCATTCCTCCAGTTTGGAAGACAATCCCCAATACCCTCTGGAGTAGTCCCTGTCCCAAGAGGAGAGCTGAGAATGGTCAACACAGACCCTCACCAACAGCAAGAGAAGGGCCTGGTACCCGTTTTCACACCTCGGGGAGAAGTCATGTGGGTTCATCCCGACCTTGTGGATGGCCAGCAATGGACCACTGTAACCAGCATAAAGTCCAAAGGCAAAGCAAAGGCTACATCCTGTAATGTGGTATGTGCCTCTTCTCGGGAAGCGGAGACTGATGTTCCCTCACTGACCGATTCAGAAGAGGAGACGATAGTCCTAGCCACAGAACCCAGTCAACTAGTGGCGAAAACCCGTTCAGGGCAGTCATATTTGAAAAAGTATGATGAAATGGCGGTAACTCCTCCAAAACCCGATGCAGAGTTAGCCAAGTCCTCCACAAAGCAGCCCGTGGAGAGACAAAAAGAGCTTCAGTTTTTCAAAGTTCTCTCGAAAGACATCGCGGAAGGATCCACGGCACCTTACCGCTTTGATGTCTTGGCTCAACTGGCCAATATCCCGGCCCGAATTACCCTTTATGAGCTCCTCAGGCTATCAAAGTCAACCAGAGAAGCTCTACAAGAGGCCCACGCTAATGCTGAGGCTTTCATGACTCAGGTGCCAATCGGACCAAAGGAGGAAGATGTAGAGGATTGCCTCCATACCTCCCAGAATGTTCCCTGCATCACCTTCACGGCAGATGATATGCAAGTTAAAGGGAAACATGATCGACCCCTTTACTTCGCAGGGTATATTGGATCATCTGAGGTGAACCGCATTCAGGTAGATCCCGGGTCCGCATTGAGCATTATGCCTCACCGAGTCATGCAACATCTCGGGATTCCTACTCACCGTTTGAGCGCCACCCAGACTACTATTTATGGGTTCAATGCCAATAGTACCCGTCCGATGGGAAAGGTCAAGCTCAAATGCCAGATTGGGGACCTAAGGTCGGAGGTGACATGCTACGTGATAGATGCTGACACCTCCTACAATTTGCTGTTGGGACGACCATGGATTCATCGCAATTCTATCGTTCCCTCTACTCTCCACCAAGTCATGAAATACATCGACGGGAGTGGAAAGGTGTGAACGTTGATTGCCGAAAGGCATCCGTTCAAGGGAGTTGAGAATTATTTCACCGATTCTCTCCTATATCAGGAATCTGTGGAAACAGATGAAATCCCGCAACCAGAGGAGCCCGACTCTGGTAATGAAGCCGACACCGAGCCGGAAAAAGAAGAGTGCATATGGGAACTAGATCCACTTGTAACGGGTATTAATAAGCTCGACGTTGATAATACCACCGATGATGTAGGCGGATGGTATATTAATGAAGAGTTAGATTTGGTGTATTTCTCTGTATTTGCTTCTGATTCGGTGCCGTCGGACACTAGTACCGAGGTGGATAATGATCTCTGGTCGGCAATGGATGCTTTGACATCATTGCATGTACCAGTGAAGTCGTCCTTCGTAACGCACCAAGATGTTGGTAGTGCGCAAGAATCCATATTCATGGTTCCAGCAAGACGGAAAGGCCAAAGACCAATTCTTTTCGGACGAATTGAATCCGAACCAATGACCTGTGAAGAATCAGAAGGCGAGCAGGAATCCCCTCAGTTCGGTCATTATGAGCCAAAGGCACTCAGAATGATGAAAAGCATGGGGTATGATCTAACAAGCGGACCAGGGTTGAACTTCGGCAAAGGAAGGAGAACGCTACTCCGATCTTTTGTGCCGAAAGGGAAAACCCCTGATTATTATCATCGGTCTCGCAGGGGGTTGGGCTATGTGTCAACTCCGATCCTATCAGCTTCTGAGTCTGAAGAGTCATTAAGCCATGATTACTCATCGGGCACGTCATCGTGGGAGTCAGATGTTAGTGTCGGCAACATCTTCAGAGAACTTTTAGTGAATATGATTTCAACAAGCCACCTGGAAGACGGAGATGAAGAAATGATCCAATCTGATACAGATCCTTGGATCAAACATTTAAACAATCTTTGGGATACCCGCTTCGAACAGCGTGAGCCACCCACAGAAGATAAGGTTATTCAGATCAATCTAGGAGATGAGACTAATCCTAAGCCCATCTTCATAAGTGAAGTCCTATCACCTTCTGAGAAAAAGGATCTAATATCTCTTGTACAAGAATATATAGACGTCTTCGCCTGGAGTTATGAGGACATGCCTGGACTTGATCCTCGAGTGGCTATGCACCGCCTCAATATTAATATGGACATAAATCCCATCAAACAACAACAGCGACGGTTCCGTCCAGAAATAATAGAGGCAATTCAATCAGAAATCAGAAAGCTTATAGACTCTGGCTTCATCAGGGAAGAACAACATCCTAATTGGGTAGCCAACATCGTCCCTGTTGCTAAAAAGAACAGAAAGATCCAAATCTGCATTGATTTTCGTGATCTAAATGAGGCCTATCCCAAGGATGAATTCCCACTGCCAATCACAGATGTCATGATTGACAACACATGTGGATTCGAGCGAATGTCCTTCATGGATGGAGTCTCAGGATATAATCAAATCAAAATGTATCCTGATGATGAAAAGCATACCTCTTTCAGGACACCACTGGGGGTATACTGCTACACCGTCATGCCCTTTGGACTGAAGAATGCAGGGGCAATATATCAAAGGGCCATGAAAGCCATTTTCCACGAACACATGCGCAAAACGGTGGAATGCTATGTTGACGACATCGCGGTAAAAAGCCACGCTAAAGGTGATCATATAACATATCTAAAGGTTGTCTTCGACATCATGCGGGCCTATCAGTTGAAGATGAACCCCACCAAGTCCTTCCTGGGGGTGGCCAGTTAAAAATTCCTAGGGTTTGTAGTAACCTCTACGGGGATTCATTTGGACCCGGAAAAGGTTCGCGCTATCCAGGAGATGCAACCTCCGAGAAATCTCAAAGAGCTCAGGGGATTGCAAGGACGATTGGCGTACATCTGAGGTTTATCTCAAATCTCTCCAGAAGATGCCAACCCTTCCCCAAATTAATGAAGAAGGGTGTTTCGTTCATTTGGGATAACGCTTGCCAACAGGCGTTTGAGGAAATTAAGCAATACCTTACCCAACCACCGGTCCTTACAGCTCCGGTATCCGGAAAACCTTTCCTGATATACGTCCGAGCGATGGATCATTCTTTAGGAGCTCTACTAGCTCAGAATGATGATCAAGGACGAGAGCAAGCAATCTACTATTTGAGTAGAACAATGATCGGAGCCGAACATCGGTACAACCCGATCGAGAAGGAATGTTTGGCATTGGTGTTTGCTATTCAGAAAATGCGACACTATGTGGTAGGCCAGACAATAAATGTCATATCAAAAGTCAACCCCTTGAGGTTACTCATGACAAAGCCTTCATCATTAAATGGCCGATTGGCAAAATAGGCCATATTGCTATCCCAATGTGAAATGCACTTTTTACCACAAAAAGCTGTGAAGGGACAAGCGGTGGCGGATTTCCTGACTGAGCATCCAGATCCGAGAGCAGGCAAACTTTACGAGGATCTCCCAGACGAGGTCGCTGAAGCCTGCCAGACTCAGACATCCTTCGAAAGGCAAGTGTGGCAACTTTTCTTTGACGGTGCATCGAGAACAAGCCCAAAGGACATATAGTGGCAGGAGTAGGAGTTGTACTCGTCTCCCCACAGAGCTATGTGATTCCTCAGGCTGTCTCATTAACTGACCCTTGCTCCAACAATGTAGCGGAGTACAATGCCCTTTTGATTGGGATACAGCTCGCCGATGAGATTGGCGTTAAAAATCTCGAGGCATATGGTGACTCCAAACTCATCGTCAGCCAAGTTCGCCGGGAGTACGAAGTCAGACATGAAGACCTAGTACCCTATTACAACGCAACTGTCTACATGGCCAAGAGGTTCACCAACTTTTACATTGACCATGTGCCACGCAAGCAAAATGCGCATGCAGATGCACTGGCTGTAGGGGCCGGAAAATCTGGTGGTCGGAGAAAGTGGTTTTAGCTGTAAAAGATTTCCTTGATTCAAGCGAAACGATTACAACCAAAAGAACTACTCTTCCCTCTTTTCCAGTTACAAGGGAGGGAGGATGTCTGAATCTTCCCTTTGTTTAAGGCTGGGTTCTTCGTGTGGCGATGGAGAGTGAATCTTGTTCTCCGTTGACCAGATGACCGTCCTGGACCGTCGGGGTCTTCTCTTCGGTCGGTAGAAGGAGTAACTCAGCTCAGTCTACCAAAACTCTCAAAGAGGAGGTAGGCGAAGAGCGGCTAGTACTCAGTAAGCTCGCTGAAGAGTCGTGCTTCTCTCTTGATGATCCTCCTGCCTGGATTCGATCGATCTTGATGATGCCTTGACCTTCTTAATTCTCGACCTTTCCAAAGCTTCGATCTTCTCAAAACTCTCCCTCTTTTTAAAACTTCGATCCCCTCTTCATAGCAAACAAGGCTATTTATAGGGGTCTCAGGGGGTGAAGGTGCCTCCTGAAAACGCTCCCGAATGAGGGGCCACTACCCGCTACATGCGCGGTGACTGGCCCCGCAATCAGGGCAGTTGCAACTGAGACGTGGGCATTGAGCCAAACGCGCCTTGAAGTTTGAGACGCGGGCGTCGGGCCGATGCGCCTTGATGCTGAGACGCGAGCTTCGGGCCTTCACGTCTGGACGCTGAGGCGCGGGCGTCGGGCCGACGCGCCTTGATGCTGAGACGCGGGCTTCGGGCCGACGCGTCTGGACGTTGAGGCGCGGGCGTCGGGCCGACGCGCCTTGATGCTGAGACGCGGGCTTCGGGCCGACGCGTCTGGACGTTGAGACGCGGGTGTAGAGCCAACGCGTCTTAATGCTGAGACGCAAGCATCGATTCCTCGCGTCTAGAGCTTGAGACTCTGCTTCTTTAATGGCTGGTCTGTTAGTCATTTTTAGACAGCCTACAGAACCCCCTCCAAAGTTTCTGATATTCCGCAGTTGAATGGGACGGATTTCGGAATACTTTGGATCTTTAGCCGTGTTCGCGTTTATGACTGGACTGTTGATGCTTCGGGCTTGATCTTATCTGGAATTGGTCTTCGTGAGTGTACTGTTGAACTCTTTGAAGCCGTCAGAGTTGATCGTGTTGAGTGTCTAGATACACAGTCTAGACCTCCCCGATTGCTTTTAGTCTGTCACGGGTGTGCTTTTGGCCGGGAGTGGTTGGTTGTCTGTTTGCGTCAGTGTACTGTTGAACTGACTTTGCAGAAGCAGGAGACTGGACGCAGGTTCCTTTTTGAAAAAGCAAAGACGCGACTTCTTAGCGAGACGCGATGTTTGGCCTGTTTGAGGGGACGCGGACTTTGGAGAGACGCATCTCTTGAAATGCAGATGCGATTTTCTTGGTGTATTTATGATGATGCTGACAGGGCATGTCCACCGAAGAGCCGCGTATTTTGGGGCGCGCACCTGTGCCATGTCATGATTACGCCGCCAGCTGGCCTAGGGAAACGGCGAGATTTCGCCTTTTGGCGCGCGGATCCCCCGGTTCATTAAATGAACTGCTCCACGTGTCAACTTCTGACTTGTGGCGGGGTCGCGACGCATGATCTTCCCTGTTCAAACAATGATTTGGCTCCACGCGTCGGGCAGCGATTCGCTGCAGCGTTTATTGGGCCAAACGCTGCGTATCTTCGCGAATCTCCGTGCCTATAAAAGGCAACAGTTGGAGAGATGTATCTTCTTCTCCGAACGAACGCATTCTCTGAGAAAAAGAACTTCCTTCTCTGTTCAACTATTCATCTCCTCGCTCGGATTTCTTGATCTTCAATGGCTCCCAAGACAAAACCGACTGCATCGACCTCAAGGGCGACCGTCGCCGAAGCTGAGAGAGATGCTTCCTCTGCGCAGGAGGGTGTTTTCCGAGGTAAAAATGCACCTTCGGTGTGGGTTCCGCCATTAAAACATGTTCATAGAACCCTAAGGACCTTTAACACAATATCGTGTTTGATTCTCGGACGCTGTCCTTGAGATGATAACCGGGGCGCGGGCCTGATGATCCGACGCTGGTGAACTCTGCACTCTGGGTCCTTCACTTAGAATATTTCTAATTGTGAAGGTCTCTGGACGCGATTTGCAGAACGCGGATTTGATCCATGCGTTCTGTGCCGCGTTATGTGCCATCAGGCGCTGGCGTCCGAGTCCAAGCACTTTGAAATTTCACAAGTCTTGGTTTGCAGAACGCGGATTTGATCCTTGCGTTCTGTGTCTTCAACCGCCGATTTTGTAGAATCTGGCGTTTGAGTCCAAGTACTTAGAATTTTCATAAGTCTTGGTTTACAGAACACAGCTTTGCAGGTCTGGACGCGGATTCGAAAAATTCCTGCGTCCAGTATCTCCTCTGCGTTTTGGTGCAAGTTCGCAGGTCTGGACGCGGATGATAACTCCTGCGTCCAATGTCTCGGCTGCGTTTTGAATTATGAACACTTAGCGTCTTCCCTTATTTTTGGCAAAGTATCTGACCAAGTGTCCTTTTCTTTTGCAGTGCCGCATGTTTCAGGTTCACTCGCCAAGATGCACCACTTTGGACGCGTGGGTGGTGCCGACCACCGTCTGACTTTTGCACTGCGAAGGACCATACCTGTGACTGCTGACAGGTCGCCAGTTCGCAGGGAAATGATTGCCCATGTTAATGAGAGGACTTCTCGGGTGCTCATGACCGATGCAGTCTTCGCAACGGATACCCACATCAAGCTGGAGAAGCCTGCTTTCTTCTTTGGAGATCATGTCAGCGACGGTGGCAACCCAATGTATGACGGGAATTACAGGTGGCTCCGTCAGATAGGGGAGAGGAGATACTTCCTTCCAGCCATGGAGAGGATGCTCCCGTTGTCTTATCTCCAACATCTGTCCGTCCTTCGGAAGATGAAGTGGGACGTGTCCCGGGATATCTCTGAGATTACCATTGGGAATTTCAAATCCCAGAACGTATACCGTCATGATTGCCATGACCGGGCGGTCCTCGGCTTGTTTCCCGGGTCACGCAAGTCTGAGCTTCCAGTCGGAGAGATCCTCTTCCTCTCCCTACCCCAGAAGTGACATCAAGGACATTCCGTTGGATGGCCTGCTGGGGAAAGGGATGGTGATGAATGCAGGACTCTCTGCTGCCGCTGGACCTAGTGGAGGGTAGCATCCTTTGTGATGACTCCGAAACTTCCTCTCTCACCCCAAGAGTGACTCCATGTTTGTTGGATGGTCTACTAGGGAAAGAGACGCGCCTGAACGAAGGGTTGCAGGACCTTCTGTTGCCACCGGACCTCAAGAACACCATTGCTCTTGGCTTGGTCAGCTAGGGCGCTTTCGAAGTTGGCGTCATGCATCAAAGTGCAACCGGTTCCAACAGTCGCCACTTCTTCAGACATCATGCACTTAGGATCAGATGCGGCTTCAAGGAGTGAGTACGGCCTCAGAGAGAGAGAGGGACTTCTTTGTACTCCTTAATTGTAACACTCAATCTTATTGTATAAGAGAGCGTTTTGTATCACTTTCATGTGTTTGGATATGAATAAAAGTGACACTTTTCTTTTTGCCTCTTTCTGTTGTCTTGAACGTTTTGTTTTAGAAGCAAAAGAATGATTTTGGTGGACCTGCCACTTTATAAAAGAAAGTGACAAGTGGAGCGCGTACCCCCAGAGAAGGTGAACTTTTATCAAGGATTTGGGATTAACTTGATTTAAGATCAGCTGGGGATTTTGGTGGAAGCATTGTTTGTTGGTGTAATGTTAACCAACACTGCCTCCAAAATGAATTTGATACTCGGTTGGGGAGAATATCAAATGAAACTAGACTCGTGGGGAATCTAGTAAGATTTTTACCGTTAGAGGTGTGATATTAACTTAACGGTTTAGAAGTAGTCTTGTCAGAAGTGTAATGTTAACTTGACAAGGATGTGAGTTAGAGGTGTGATATTAACCTAACTCATCAACATCTCAGTTTTATTTGGGAAAACTGAGGGTGTCACTGTCATAGGTGTGATGTTTAACTTAACAGTGATAGTAATGCTAGAGGTGTAATGTTGAACTTGGCATTAGTCGTCTCGGCTTAAAGAAGTCGAGGAAAGGTCATAGCCATAGGTGTATTGTTGAACTTAGCGATGACTCGGATGCTAGAAGTGTAGTGTTAACTTGGCATCGTCCATTTCAGCTTCGATATGGAAGTCGAGGAAAGGTCATAGCCACAGGTGTATTGTTGAACTTAGCAATGACTCGGATGCTGGAAGTGTAGTGTTAACTTTAAACAGTAGTTTTGTCAGAGGTGTGATATTAACTTGACAAGAATTTGCTTGCGATAGGAGCAATTTGAGGACCTGTCATTCTATTGATGAGAATTGACAAGTGGAATTTGAAGTGCCAGAGGTATAGTGTTAACTTGGCAAATTTGAGAGTTTGCTACTCTATGCAGAGTTAACAAGCAAGGTTTATACTTGACAAAGAGTATTCATTACCAGAGGTATAGTGTTAACATAGTAATGATTGCATTTTGTGGTCCTACCATTCTATGGATGAGAATTGGTAAGGGATTTTTGGAGGGAAGAGTGGAATCAAGTCCACTTAGGATTTTTAGCAAACCCTCAGCTATCAACGGATTTGAGATGCCTTTACCAACTACCGTTTGAGTTGGGCTAGCCATGCTATTCCCCTCAGCATGATGAGTTGTCGAAGACTTATGTTGGACTTAAAAGCCAACATTTTCCTCTATCTTTAGCCGTCGGAGGCGTTGGATGTTTCCGATCAGAGGTGTATTTTTAACTTGATCGGTGGAAGAATGCCATCTAGGGATAGTATTTCTTCAGGAATTTGCCATTGATTGGCATCATGAGTGTATCGCCATTTGAGGTTATGAGACGATACGATCCATTTGAGTAGACTGACTCTACTACAAACGGTCCTTCCCATTTGGGTTGGAATTTTCCTTTCGTCTTGTGCGTCATGACCATGGGTCTTCGGACGGCTAAGACGAGGTCGCCTTTCTTGAAAGTTCGCAATTTGACTTTCTTGTTGAAGGCTCTGGTGATACGAGCTTGGTAAAGCTCGATTTGTTGTTGGGCCTGCAGACGCTTGTCGTCCAAGGCTTCCAATTCTTGGAGTCGCTGTCGATGCTTTTCCTCTGTTGTCATTTCCGCTGTCAAGGCGACGCGAAGAGATGGAATTTGGATTTCCAGTGGAAGGACGGCTTCGCATCCGTACACCAAGGAAAATGGCGTGGCTTTAGTTGGGGTTCGCACAGTCGTGCGATAGGCCCATAAGCATTCGCCCACTTATCGTCCCAGTCTCGTTGACTTTTCGAGACGAATTTCTTGAGAAGCTTGCCAATAGTCTTATTGAAAGCTTCTGCGAGGCCGTTAGCGGGCGGATAGTATGTCGTTGATGACACACTCTGGATTCTGAACTTGGCGCAGAATCTCTGAAAAGCCTGGCTGATGAACTGGGGTCCATTGTCATGGACAATCCGCATAGGCACACCGAACCGGTAAATAACGTGATGTTTCATGAACTTGATCACGTTAGATGATTTTACCTCCTTCAAAGGGATAGCTTCGGCCCACTTTGAGAAGTAATCGGTTATCGCTGGATGAACCGATGTCCCTTTGATGATGGTGGGCTGATAGGACCAACCACGTCCATCCCCCACATTTCGAACGGCCAGGTAGAGGTCGTAGAGTGGAGGTGTCCTGGTGCTTGATGGATGAAATCGCCATGTATTTGACAGGCGTGACATCTTTTGGCATAGGCAACAGCATCGGCAACCATCTTGGGCCAGTAGTAACCCAATCTTTGGAGTCGGTTTGCCAGCTTCGGGCCAGGTTGATGAGCTCCACACGTACCATCGTGGGCTTCTTTCAACACTTCGTGGGCTTCTTTTGATGAGAGGCACCGGAGCAGGATCCCATCATGCGATCTACGATACAATGTTTGCGAAATCGCATTGTAGTAGAATTTGGAGGCTTTCCTTCGGACGGCAGCCGCCTCCCTGGTGTCTTCGAGCAAGATGCCGTATAAGACAAAATCAATGTAGGGGAATCGCCAGTCTTTAAGCTCTGGATCGGTCGACACTTCAAGTGTTTCCTTACCGCGACGATCTCCCGTTGACCTCTGGTAGTCTCCGAGGGGACTTTTTGGGCAGTATAGGTCGTGGCTATAGACGAATACCTTCTCCATTGCTCCAGCTGGAAGAGCTAAGGAGGCAGCAAGGGATGCAAGTGCATCTGCATGCGCATTTTGCTTGCGCGGTACATGGTCGATGTAGAAGTTTGAAAACCTCTCGGCCATGTGGATTGTCGCGTTGTAGTAGGGTACTAGATCTTCATGCCTGACCTCATACTCTCCGCGAACTTGGCTGACGATGAGTTTAGAATCACCGTATGCCTCGAGATTTTTAACGCCAATCTCATCGGCGAATTGCATCCCAATCAAAAGAGCGTTGTATTCCGCCACATTGTTGGAACAGGGCTCGGTTAACGAGATAGCTCGGGGAATCACGTAATTTTGTGGGGAGACGAGTACCACTCCTACCCCCGCTACTGTGTGTCCCTTCGAGCTTGTTCTTGATGCACCATCGAAGAAAAGTTGCCATACTTGTCCTTCGAACAATGTCTGGGTCAGGCAGGCTTCGGCGACCTCGTCTGGGAGATCCTCGTAGAGTTTAGCTGCCCTCGGATCTGGGTGTTCGGCTAAGAAGTCCGCCACCGCTTGTCCCTTAATAGCCTTTTGTGGCAGAAAATGCATCTCATATTGTGATAGCAATATGGCCCATTTTGCCAGCCGGCCATTTAGTGAAGAAGGCTTTGTCATAAGTAACCTCAGGGGGTTGACTTTGGATATGACATTTATGGTTTGGCCCACCAGATAGTGTCGCATTTTCTGAATGGCGAACACCAGTGCCAAACATTCCTTCTCGATCGGGTTATACCGATGTTCGGCTCCGATCATCGTTCTACTTAGGTAGTAGATTGCTTGTTCTCGCCCCTGGTCATCATTCTGAGCTAGTAGAGCTCCCAAAGAATGATCCATTGATCGGACGTACACCAGGAAAGGCTTTCCGGATACCGGAGCTGCCAGGACTGGTGGTTGGGTGAGGTAGTGCTTGATCTCCTCAAATGCTTGCTGGCAAGCGTCGTCCCAAATGAACGAAACGCCCTTCTTCATCAGCTTAGCGAAGGGTTGGCATCTCCCGGAGAGATTTGAAATGAATCTGCGGATGTATGCCAATCGTCCTTGTAATCCTCTGAGCTCCTTGAGGCTTCTGGGGGGTTGCATCTCTTGGATAGCACGGACTTTCTCCGGATCCAAATGGATTCCTGTGGAAGTCACAACAAACCCTAGGAATTTGCCACTGGCTACCCCCAGGAAGGACTTGGTGGGGTTCATCTTCAATTGATGAGCCCGCATGATGTCGAAGACCACCCTCAGGTCTGCTATGTGATCACCTTTAGTGCGGCTTTTCACCGCGATGTCGTCGACATAACATTCCACCGTTTTGCGTATCTGCCGATGGAAAATGGCATTCATGGCCCTTTGGTAGGTTGCCCCCGCATTTTTCAGACCGAAGGGCATGACGGTGTAGCAATATACCCCTAGAGGTGTCCTGAAGGAGGTGTGCTTTTCGTCATCGGGATACATCTTGATTTGATTATATCCTGAGAACCCGTCCATAAAGGACATTCGCTCGAATCCACAAGTATTGTCAATCATGACATCTGTGATTGGCAATGGGAATTCGTCTTTGGGGCAGGCCTCGTTTAGATCACGGAAGTCGATGCAGATCCGGATCTTCCCGTTCTTCTTGGCGACGGGGACGATGTTGGCTACCCAGTCGGGATGTTGTTCTTCCCGGATGAAGCCGGAATCGATGAGCTTCCTGACTTCTGATTGGATTGCCTCCATTATCTCTGGACGGAACCGTCGCTGCTGTTGTTTAACAGGCTTCATGTCCGGATTGATGTTGAGGCGATGCATAGCCACTTGAGGATCAAGTCCAGGCATGTCCTCATAATTCAGGCGAAGACATCTATGTACTCTTGTACAAGAGATATTAAATCCTTCTTCTCCGAAGGTGACAGGCCGTCACTTATGAAGATGGGTTTAGGATTGGCTTCATCTCCTAGGCTGACTTGAACAACCTTGTCTTCTGTGGGTGGCTCACGCTGTTCAAAGCGGATGTCCCAAAGAGCATTCAAATGTCTAATCCAAGGGTCTGTATCAGATTGGATCATTTCTTCATCTTCATCCTCCATATGGCTTGTCAAAACCATGTTTACTGAAAGCCCTTTGAAGATGTTGCCGACACTGACATCTGATTCCCACGACGACGTGTCTGATGAGCAGTCATGACTTGACAGTCTCTCCGAATCAGAGGCTGATGGCACTGGGGTTGATATATAGCCCAACCCCCGGCGCGTCTGATGATAGTAATCAGGGGTTTTCCCTTTCGGTACAAAGGATCGAAGCAGTGTTCTTCTTCCTTTTCCGAAGTTCAACCCAGGCCTGTTGGTTAGATCATACCCCATGCACTTCATCATCCTGAGCGTTCTCGGTTCATAATGATCGAACTGAGGGGATTCATCCTCACCTTCCGATTCTTCATGGGGCATTGGTTCAGACGCGATTCGCCCAAAAAGTATTGGTCTTTGGCCTTTTCGTCTGGCTGGAACCATGAATACAGACTCTTGCGCGTCTCCATTATCCTGGTATGTCCCGAAGGATGATTTCACCGGTACATGCAAAGATGTCAAAGCATCTATTGCCGACCAGAGGTCATCGTCCACGTCGGTAGTGGTATCCGACGGTACTGAATCGGAAACATACACAGGAAAATACGCAAAATCTAAATCTTCATTAATGTACCAACCACCCGCATCGTCGGTGGTATCAACATCGAGCTTATTAGTGCTCTTTACAAGTGGTTCCAACTCCCACAGGCACTCTTCTTTCTCAGGCTCAATGTCAGCTTCATTACCAGAGTCTGGCTCCTCTGGTTGTGGGGTTTCATTAGTCTCCTCCGGATCCTGATATAAGAGGGAGTCCGTGAAATAATTTTCAACCCCTTTAAACGGATGCCTTTCGGCAATCAACGTTCGGACCTGTCCACTCTCGTCAATGTATTTCATGACTTGGTGGAGAGTAGAGGGAACGATGGAATTGCGGTGAATCCATGGTCGTCCCAGCAACAGGTTGTAGGAAGTGTCCGCGTCAATGACGTAACATGTCACTTCTGACTTGAGGCTCCCGATCTGGCATTTGAGCTTGATCTTCCCCATTGGGCGGGAGCTGTTGGCATTGAACCCGTAAATAGTCGTCTGGGTAGGGCTCAGACGATGGGTAGGAATGCCTAGAAACTGCATAACCCGGCGAGGTATGATGCTTAGCGCAGACCCTGGGTCTACCTGGATGCGGTTCACCTCGGATGACCCAATATACCCTGTGAAGTATAGGGGTCGGTCATGCTTCCCTTTAACCTGCATGTCGTCTGTTGTGAAGGTGATGCAGGGAGCATTTGGGGAGGCGTGGAGGCAATCCTCTACATCTTCCTCCCTTGGCACGCGGGTCATAAAGACCTCAGCATTGGCCAAAGCTTCTTGTAGAGCCTCTCTGGTTGACTTTGATAGCCTCAGGAGCTCATACAAGGTAATGCGTGCCGGGATGTTGGCTAATTGAGCCAAGACATCAAAATTGTAAGGTGTCGAGGATCCTTCCGTTACACCTTTTAGAAGAGCCCGAGAAAACCGGGTTTCTTTCTGTTTCTCCACAGGTGGTTTCGTGGAGGGCTTGGCTGGTTCTACGGCTGGTTGCGGAGAAGCCGCTGCTGTCTCGCCGTACTGCTTCAAGTATGCCTGTCCTGAACGGGTCCCCGCCGTAGGTTGGCTGGGCTCTGCGGCCAGGACTATTGTTTCCTGCTCTGAGTCAGTCAGCGAGGGAACATCAGTGTCCGCTTCTCGAGAGGAAGCGCATATCACATGGCAAGATGAAGTCTTCCCTTTGCCTTTGGACTTCCTGTTGGTCACAGTCGTCCATTGTTGCTCGTCGACGAGGTCAGGGTGGACCCACATGATTTCCCCTCGAGGTGTAGGGATGGGTACCAAGCCTTTCTCCCGCTGCTGATGAGGGTCTGTGTTGACCACCCTCAGTTCTCCTTTCGGGACAGAGATCACCCCCACGGGTGTCGGGGGTCGTGTCCCAAACTGGAGAATCGACGTCATGTTGGCCGTCATCTTCTTCTGCTCCGGTCGGAGTTTTAATACCTCCGCGTCAATCAGAGCTTGAAGGATGTCCTTAAAGACGTAGCAGCTTTTGGTAGGATGTCCGAGCATCCTGTGGTATAAGCAGTAGGTGGGATTGTCGGTCTTGCCGACTTCCTCCGGGCGCCTAATTTCAGGGAGCTTCAGTCGATTGCTCTTGTTGAGTAGCTTGAAGAGCGAATCGACGTGTTCCTCCTTGAAGGAATACTGCTTGTTGGGGCGTGGCTGGCTTGAAGAGCCACTTGCCCTGCCTGTTTGAGGTTTGGTGGGAGATTTGGTCTCCGTCGCCAAATTATCCTTCCGCTTCGTCTGGAGGGATGTGTCTGGTGCACGCCTTGTCGACCTCTCTGGCCTGGGCTTGCCTTCTTCCGCTCTGACGCGGGCGACAATCTCCTCAGCCTGTTCACCTTGCTGGACTAATTGTTTCCAGGTGCGGCTTTCAGCAACTCCTATTTGAGCAAGGAGTGAGGTTTGGAGATTATGGCGACATGTTTCCACCAGGGTGGCCTGGGTCATGCCGCTTGGACATCGGAGTGCCATGTTCCGAAATCTTTCTACGAAAGACTTGACGGACTCTCCCTTTCGCTGTCTTGTAGCTAAAAGGGTAGGCATTGTGACTTCGGAGTCGTCTTCGAAGAAGCGTGTCAAGAACAGCTTCTCTAGATCCCCCCAGTTCTTGATAGAACCCTCCGGGAGCTTCATAAACCACTCAAAAGCCAACCCTTTCAGGGTGCCGATGAACAGTCGCGCCAGGATGGCGTCATTATCTACCACGTTCCCGGTCTGGGATTTGAAGTAGTAGATATGCTGGTTGGGTGACCCCTTCCCGTCGAATGCTTGGAGGGTTGGAGCCTTGAACTTAGGAGGGTATGGAACTAAGTCCCACTCAGCCGGATAGGGCCGGACCACTCCTGCTTCTTGGAGGTCCTTGCGATTGGCAAGGGCCTCAAGGCGTCGTTCCAATTGACTCACCCTCTTAGCATGAGTCTTCTCCTGGTCTTGGTCGCTTCTTGCCTGCGACGAGGGCTTGGACACATCCGAGGTAGATCGTCGTGTCTCGTCAGAAGATTCGGAGGGTGGGCTTCCTCCCTTTCTCCCTTTCCCCTTCGGCCTTCTAGGAGGAGATCTCGCTCTTTCTTCAAGCAATTTCTCAAGCATATGCTTGAGGGAGTCGATGGATCTCTGTTGAGAGGCAATTATATCCATCTGGTGCTTCTGCGTCTGTTCTAAACGCCTGGTCGTCTCCTCAGGAGTGTCGGCCATGTAGGCGGAAGCCTCCTTCTCGACGGAAGAGTTTGAAGCCTGCGACTCCACTATAGCGGAGTGAGAACCACCCATTCTAATGCCGCGGGCTAAGGCATTATAGTCAATTGGGGGAATGGCCCCTGTCCGGGTGCGAGTGTGTTGATACACCCCCTCTGGCTCAGAGTCAGATTCCTCTGAGTTGACCATTAGTTGTTTTCCCTTGCTTCTGCTAGTCATGTTTGCAGTAAGCTCCGGGTATTCAACATCTGAGAAGGTTCTCCTCCTGTGGGAGCGTCTTCTCTTGGCTGACGGGGGAATCAGGGTCAGCTGTCTAATTAAAGACGGCTGGTGCACGCCTGACTCGCAATGGCATCCAGAGAGCATCTGGATGAGCTGTTGACAGCAGCATGGAGAAGTGGTCTGATTGGCACTCCTTTTCCTTGTCAAATAATCCCTCAAATCTGTGGGAGGGGGATTAAAGAGACTGGTCTCGCAACGTCGACGATGGGAGACAGTCATGTGCTGTTCAGCCTGGACACAGGTTTCAGAAACGCGGCTGTTGCGTCGCGGCTGCGTCACGCGCGTCTGGCGTCTCTGTTGATATGAGACGCAACTTTCGCGTTGCTTTCTGCTGCGTTGGAGCAGAGAGACTTGGGAGAGAGTGGGCTGCTGGGCCCCACGCCTATGGGCGCGTGCTTCCTGCGTTTGACAAGACGCAGAAGCTTCGCTTTGGCGTTTGGCAAGTTGGTCTTCAGAAGGCTCAACTTGGGGAGTCTCGCGTTTGGGTCGCCAAACACGGACCTCTCGCACTGGACGAGGTGCGGGCAAGGCATCGGATCGTACGATGCGTTCAACCCCAGTCAGAAAACCAACGGTTCCGACCGAGTGTTGACGCGCGCGTCTTCTCTGTCGACGCTCGGCATTCCGATTGCGCCGTGGAGGAAAAGAGAAGCCAACAACTTCCTGGTTTGTAGAACCAGGGGTGTTTGCCACGCGGGTCTCCTGAGAGACGCTGACGCGGGCGTTCTGTGCGACACGGTCGATCGCACCAGTAGATGTGCCGGGGACCACGCGGGCCTTCAGAGAGGCGTTGGCGCGTGTGTTCTGCGCGACGCGGTTGATCGCAGCAGAGGTGTCTGAGGTTACGCGGGCCTTCTCGGAGGCATCGGCGCGTGAACCAAACTTGGCACAGTGGGCAGCAGGAGCACCCGACAGAGCCTCAGATTGGGCTTCAGGGGGCTGTCCACTTGAGACCCTGCGGCAGACGCGGGTCTTTGGGCTCTTGGAGCCAGAAGAGAGGAACTCTTCATACTTCGCCTGGTCGAACTCGACGACGAGGGATTCGACCATTTTCCCCTTACGGAGAACGTCATCTTGCACCACGGTGCGCTCGTCAGTAACGAAGGTAGTCCCCAGCGGAGTCGCCATCTCTTGTAGGGGCCGGAAAATCTGGTGGTCGGAGAAAGTGGTTTTAGCTGTAAAAGATTTCCTTGATTCAAGCGAAACGATTACAACCAAAAGAACTACTCTTCCCTCTTTTCCAGTTACAAGGGAGGGAGGATGTCTGAATCTTCCCTTTGTTTAAGGCTGGGTTCTTCGTGTGGCGATGGAGAGTGAATCTTGTTCTCCGTTGACCAGATGACCGTCCTGGACCGTCGGGGGTCTTCTCTTCGGTCGGTAGAAGGAGTAACTCAGCTCAGTCTACCAAAACTCTCAAAGAGGAGGTAGGCGAAGAGCGGCTAGTACTCAGTAAGCTCGCTGAAGAGTCGTGCTTCTCTCTTGATGATCCTCCTGCCTGGATTCGATCGATCTTGATGATGCCTTGACCTTCTTAATTCTCGACCTTTCCAAAGCTTCGATCTTCTCAAAACTCTCCCTCTTTTTAAAACTTCGATCCCCTCTTCATAGCAAACAAGGCTATTTATAGGGGTCTCAGGGGGTGAAGGTGCCTCCTGAAAACGCTCCCGAATGAGGGGCCACTACCCGCTACATGCGCGGTGACTGGCCCCGCAATCAGGGCAGTTGCAACTGAGACGTGGGCATTGAGCCAAACGCGCCTTGAAGTTTGAGACGCGGGCGTCGGGCCGATGCGCCTTGATGCTGAGACGCGAGCTTCGGGCCTTCACGTCTGGACGCTGAGGCGCGGGCGTCGGGCCGACGCGCCTTGATGCTGAGACGCGGGCTTCGGGCCGACGCGTCTGGACGTTGAGGCGCGGGCGTCGGGCCGACGCGCCTTGATGCTGAGACGCGGGCTTCGGGCCGACGCGTCTGGACGTTGAGACGCGGGTGTAGAGCCAACGCGTCTTAATGCTGAGACGCAAGCATCGATTCCTCGCGTCTAGAGCTTGAGACTCTGCTTCTTTAATGGCTGGTCTGTTAGTCATTTTTAGACAGCCTACACTGGCGTCTCTCGCTGCCTCTTTAGCTCTTCCAGCTGGAGCGATAAAGAAAATATTTGTCCACAGCCATGACCTGTATTGACCGAGACTTGCAATTGAGGACTACCAAGAGCCAACAGGAAATCGTCAAGGCAAAGAAGCGCTTGAGTCGTCAACCGGTCCAGCGCCTAGAGACTGGCGATTCCTCTATATCGACTATGTCTTATATGGCATCCTGCCTGAGGACACCAAAGAAGCGGCTGCCATTCGAAGGAAAGCCCCCAAATTCTACTATAATGTGATTACGCGAACATTATATCGTCGATCGCATGACGGGATCTTGCTCCGCTGCCTTTCGCCAAAGGAGGCACAGGAAATATTGAAAGAAGCTCATGACGGTACCTGTGGAGCCCATCAACCTGGCCCAAAACTGACATATCGACTCCAAGGTTGGGATACTATTGACCCAAGATGATTGCCGACACCATCACTTATGCCAAGAGATGTCACGCCTGCCAAGTGCATGGCGATTTCATCCATCAAGCACCAGGGTATCTTCACCCTACGACCTCTACCTGGCCATTTGAGATGTGGGGGATGGATGTAGTTGGCCCTATCAGCCCACCGTCATCAAAAGTACATCGGTTTATCTTAGCCATAACCGATTATTTCTCCAAATGGGCTGAGGCCATCCCTTTGAAGGAGGTAAAGTCATCCGACGTGATCAAATTCGTCAAATATCACGTCATTTACTGTTTTGGGGTGCCTCGGCGAATTGTCCATGACAATGAACCCCAGATCATCAGCCAGGCTTTCCAGAGATTCTGCGCTAAGTTCAGAATCCAGAGTGTATTCTCAATGGCATACTACCCCGCCGCTAGTGGTCTCGTAGAAGCTTTCAACAAGACCATTGGCAAGCTTCTCAAGAAATTCGTCTCGAAAAGTCAACGTGACTGGGACGACAAGCTGGGTGAATGCTTATGGGCTTATCGCACAACTGTTCGAACCCCAACTAAAGCTACGCCATTTTCTTTGGTATATGGGTGTGAAGCTGTGCTTCCACTGGAAATCCAAATTCCGTCTCTACGTGTCGCCCTGACAGCGGAGATGACAACAGAGGAGAAGCATCGACAGCGACTCCAAGAATTGGAGGCCTTGGATGATAAACATCTGCAGGCCCAACAACAAATCGAGCTCCACCAAGCCCGGATTACCAGAGCTTCAACAAGAAAGTTAAAGTGCGAACTTTCAAGAAAGGCGACCTTGTCTTAGCCGTCAGAAGACCTATGGTGATGACACATAAGACAAAGAAAAATTCCAGCCCAAATGGGAAGGACCATTTGTAGTAGAGTCAGTCTACTCAAATGGATCATATCGCCTCATAACCTCAAATGGCGATACACTCATGATGCCGATCAATGGCAGATTCCTGAAAAAGTACTATCCTTAATAGTACTCTTCCACTGATCAAGTTAAAAGTACACCTCTGATCAAAACAAGAAGAGCTTCTTCATTAATATCCGACGCCTCCGACGGCTAAGGACAGAGGAAAATGTTGGCTTCTAAGCCCAACATAAGTCTTCGACAACTCACTATACTGAGGGAAATAGCATGGCTAGCCCAACTCAAACAGTAGTTGGTAAAGGCACCTCAAATCCGTTGATAGCTAAGGGTTTGCTAAAAATCCTAAGTGGATGTAGTTCCACTCTTTCCTCCAAAAATCCCTTACCAATTCTCATCCACAGGATGGTAGGTCTACAAAATACAATCATTGCTACGTTACCACTATACCTCTGGTAATGAAAATTTTCAATACTCCTTGTCGAGTACAAACTTTACTTGTCAACTCTACATGGAGCAGCAAAACTTCAAATTTGCCAAGTTAACACTATACCTCTGGCTCTTCAAACTTCACTTGTCAATTCTCATCAATAGAATGACAGGTCCTCAAATTGCTCGTATCGCAAACCAATTTTTGTCAAGTTAATATTACACCTCTGACAAATTACTGTTAAGTTAATATTACACTTCTAACGGTAATCAAGTTGCTGCCAAATCCAATGTTAAACCTCTGACAGCCATTTTTCCCTCAGACTTCTATATCGAAGCTGAAATAAACGATGCTAAGTTTAATACTACACCTTTAGCGTCCAAGTCATTGCTAAGTTCAACAATACACTTAAGGCCATGACTTTCCCTCAGACTTCCTTGTTAAAGTCGAGATGACCAATGCCAAGTTCAAAATTACACCTCTAGCATTACCCTCACTGCCAAGTTAAACATCACACCTATGACAGTGACACTTTTCCCAAACAAAACTGAAATGCTTTTGAGTCAAGTTAACATCACACCTCTGACTCACATCCTTGTCAAGTTAATACTACACTTCTAACAAGACTACATTCAACCCGTTAAGTTCATATCACACCTCTAACGGTAAAGACTTTCCTAGATCCCCTGCGAATCTAGTCTCACTTGTTATTCTCCCCAACAGAACAACAAGTCTACCTAAAAACATTGTTAGGTTAACATTACACCGTTAACAGTGTTTTCATTAGATCCCCAGCTGATCTTAATCAAGTTAATCCCTAACCTCTGATAAAAGCTCATCTTCCCTGGGGGTACAAGTTCCACCTGTCGCTTTCCTTTAAAGAGTGGCAGGTCCACAAAAATTATCCCTTGTCAAGTTAATATCACACCTCTGACAGCATTGTTGAGTTCCTGAAATAGGATCTCTCTCTACAAAATTTGACTCGTTAAGATTATCATCATAATTTTGACAGGTCAAAGGTTCTTTACTTCTATTCGTCTGATTTTCAATACAAAAGGGGAGTTCAAGACAATAGAAGAAGACAAAAGAAATGTGTAACTTTTATTTATATCCAACATATGAAAGTGATACAAAACGCTCTCTTATTCCATAAGATTGAGTGTTACAGATAAAGGAGTACAAAGAAGTCCCTCTCTCTCTCTCTCAAAGGTTGCACTCACTCCTTGAAGCTGCTCACAATTCCAAGTACAAGATGTTTGGAAGGGCGCCAAAGTAGGATTGAACACTGTGGCGACGATCGGAAGCTGATTGCACCGCGATGCATGATGTAAACATTGAAAGAGCCCATCGTTGACCAGGAACAATGGTGTTTTTGAGGTCGAAAGGCAGCAGAATCCTCTGATTCCACCTAACCATCTGAAGTGGCGGGGTATGATCCTTCGTTGATGAACATCTCCACCACCAGAAAGTCATCCAATAAGCATAGAGTTTTCATCGATGTCACTTCTGGGGTAGGTGAAGGGAGAATCCAAGAACATACCCACCACTATATCCACCGCCATACTCACTCTGACCATGCCATGCCAAGAAGCATGACTGGTGCATTGAATCCAAAGAGATCTTGACGAGTGTCAGGGCCGATGACTTCTTCTCCAGTGGTCGACCGCCGAACAAGTTCGCTGGCCGATATATTCTCCCAGGGGCCCAGCGAACATGAAAAGGGATGATTAAGCCTACCTGCAAAAAGCAAAAGTTAGAAGATCTGAAACTTAGTATATTTCAACAAGAAAAACTAAGTGATAGACGCAGCTATTGCTGAAAGCTTCATACGCAGGAATGACCCGCGCAATGAACCAAACTTCTACGACGGCAGAAACAGACGCGATCAAAGCTATGATACACACAGAACTTGAACGCAGTCTAGTTTTGCACCCACGTCTAAAAATGAGATGCGAAGAGAGTCAAACGCGAAAATTGCCATCTCCCTGTTTGATAAACAGGGGTTGCTAAATTCAGGCCTGAAACCTTCGATCTGAATTGAGGTTTTTTTCCTATGTCTACAACCTCAGACGCAAGTTCTGTATGGAAAGCTCGCAGTCCAAGTGCGAAAGTCCATTATGCTCGTGTCTAGAGAATTCCAGGTCAGAGTTTTTCTCAACGGCCCAACTCAAAAAAAAATGGGCGCACCAGCCGGACTTTAGGAGAAAGTCAAGAAGGTGAATCTCCTTAAGAGATGGCGAAACAGAACCCAGTAAGGCTTTAAGATTTCATGGCAAACCGTAAAGTCATACCTGCAGCAACACCCGTTAAGGGTTGAACTTTCCGCATCAAGGCGCGGATATAAAGTGTGCTCAAAGAGACGCTTTTCGATCTTGAAATCACTTGACAGTGATAATCTTCTAGAGAGATTAAACAGAAGCATGAAAGCTCTAGATCATCATCGTCCATGGAGGCAAGCCCCAGGAAAAGTCCTTGAAGGGAGAAGGTGGAATCCCTCAGAGCATTCGCTCTCAAAGGAAAGCAGTCTAAGTAATGGACTGCTAAAAGAAGAGGGTGAGGCCTATTTATAGGCAACCCATAGAGCCTGTAATTAATGGCTCACTAATCAGAATCGTCGGCTTTAATTCCCGGATGCATGTCAAAGCCCAATAAAGGGCTGACACGTGGACTGTTGCTTCGGGAAGCATCGAAGACGCAAGTCTCCAACCGCCAGCGCTGATTTGGCATTCAAAAGCATTAATGCCTAAATGAGGGGCTGACGCGTGGACTGCCGTTTCGGGAAACATCGGATGACGGAGTCCCCAATCGTCAACATCGATTTGATATTTAAAGATCTAACAAATCTTTATGACAAGCTGCAAGTAACGCCTGGAAGTTGCATCAAACGCAGACCCGAGAATTGCGTCCATAAACTTGCGTCCCTTTGTGAATACAAAGGCGGCGTTCTTTTTCATCCCAGTTAATGGCGACCGCGTCTCTCGGAGCAGTTCAGAGCTGCGTCCCCTTAGCAAAGAGGGACCCATACTGGGGGTCGCGCTTTGAGGTCACATAAAATTGGAAAGCTGCGTCCTAAGACTTGCTCCTACAACAATGAGGGCCTATGTCATTCGCAGGTACCACAGGTATCCTGGAGCCGCGTCTACATTGCAAGACGACAATTACGTTCTTATTATAAACTCAATATAATTTGAGTGTGCACTAAGTCAAGGACCTAGAGACGTGTCTCCACAAAGAAAGTACCGCGTCCCTATCAATCAGCTGAGTTCTATGCGTCAGCTTTGGAGGAGCATAAAACTGCGTCCTCACTGCATCCTGAAGTCTGCATTTGGGTAGAGTTAAGGGCTGCGTTCAGGGAGTCGTGCCCTTCATAACCAAAGCCGCGTCCTTGGCGCAAACTTGAACCGCGTCTCAATTTGCAGGTCAGAGTCGCGTTTCCCGGGACTGCATCTCCACTACAAAATCAAAGCCACGTTTGGCCAACTCAGTTCAGCCTGAGTTTATTCAGAGTCAGTCAAGGATCACAACCAAAGACTGCAGCTAAAAAAAATTAGATTCATCTACAGTGGAACAATGAAGATGGAGCAAAATTCAAAAGACTTTTATTATTTGGGCCAAAAATAATAAAGTGATACAAACACTCTTAATGAGTTGAGTGTTCTTTTCTTAAAAAAAAGGGAGGCTAATAATCTTGATTAGCCAAAGAACGGATTTGTTCTCGAGGCGATGTATCTCGTGCTGACGTGCTTTCTCAGCCTCCATGAGAGCCTGGACCCGCAGCTCTTCCTCGGAAAAAAATTTCCTCGTAACCAGCTGCGCTCGTAGGGATTCCAACCTGGAGGAGTGAGTGGAGAGGTTTTCTTCAACCTGCATCCTGGAAGCTTCCAGATCTTCCAGCTTCTTCCTGGCAGTGGCAAGCTTCTTCTCATTGATTACAATCAAGGATTCTGCTTTGGCTATGGTGGCCCGAGCACTGATAATAACCTGCTCTGCGCTCTGCATGACGAGTTCAGATTTCCTTGAATCATCAATCAGCCTTTGATGGTCAGCCTGGAAATGTTGGAGATGGTGGGTCTCTTCAGCTATCCTTTCCTCCATCTCCTTTCGCTCTTATTCTTGAGCAGCAAGAAGCCTAGTCAGGGTTGCCCGGGCCTCGTGAATTGAGCTAGCATCTTCCAAAGACTTAAGCTCTTTCAAGTCACTTCCCAACTGCTCCACCAGCATCAGGCATGCCCTAGCCTGCGAAGGACCTCCAGTATGACCAATGTTCTCGATCAGATTTTCGAGAAGCACTCGGGCAAATTCGAAAGAACTGCCCCCATAAAGGATGAGGTCAATGCAAGATCGCATGGAAGCAAAGAACTGCTGCACCATTTGACGTGTCAGTTCTTCCATGACATCACCGGCTGGGGAAATTCTGCTGATGTGCTCCCAGATCCCCTTTCTATCACAGGGTAAGGGATGGGAATCAATTCGTCCCATGCAGGAGTAGGAGCAACGACAGGTGCGACAGAAGCCGAGATGGTCGCCGATGCGTCTGGCGCAGTCACTGTCGTAGCAGCCTCCATGGCGACTGAAGTAGCAGCAAACTTGACTTCTTCAGAGCCCTCAGTCGGGACTTGAATTGTGCTACCTTCTGGGCCGACGCTGACCGCAAGTTCCTCTGCCCGAGCTCCCTCAGCGCTCTCTGCAAATCATCAAAATGTTAACCATGACGGTAAAGGAAGATATTCAAAGCCTCAATATTTTCTTACCAAGCTGAGGATTCAAAGACGGCGAATTCCTTGGCGAATCTTGGAGGGTTGAAGTCTCCACAACTTCAATATTGCCCCCTCTTAAGGCATCTCAGTAACAAGAGCCTCAACGCCCTCCTGCTGGGCCAACTCTTGTATCATCTCCTCGATATGGGAGGAAGTCGCAGCCTTGCTGTCCACGGCCAACCCTACAGCATAAAGTTAAAGGAAGGACGTCAGAGAACCTTCTTAAAAAAAAGGGCAACTGGGTCAAAAAGACAAAGAGAGTACCTTCAGCAAGAGCAGTTGCCGCTAGTGGCGACGCCGTCACCGGATCACACCCATGTATTTCTTCTTCCGAAATATGTGAGAATTTACTCGGATCTGGAAGAGCAGTTCATCGCCAAAATCGACTTCATCGCCTGAATAATATTCATCCTCCTCGGACGATGAAGACGACAGCGCAACACAAGAGGCCTCGGCAATCGAGACTTTACCACCAAGTATCCCGGTAGTGGGACTGGGGTCAACTACCCGCGAGCTGGGCATTAATACACTAGGAGACCCAGGTTGTTGTGCCTCATCTCTCCTCGCTTGAGCTGAAGAAGAAGACCCTGGCTGAGTTGAGACCCCTGGAATCTCAATATCATCCCTTCCCACCAGGTCAGCCTCAAGTTGCTCAGCCTCATCGGTTGCAGTGGGATCATCAGCAAGCTTCCCTTCTTCTAAAATCGCGGTACCCCTGCTGCGCAATCCACGAGGGCGAACGAGGGGGGTTTCGTCTTCCTCCTCCTCTTCCTCCCTCTGCTCCTCAACACCGGAAGGGACGGCCTCAGGCATTGAAGTCTCAACCCCTGAGTCTTTCCTGGCCTTCTTCGGGGCAGGCTCAGCCTGGAGAGTAGCACCATGAGGACGTTTAGGCACCGCCTGTCGACGCCTTCTAGCAGGCTGCTCCCTAGGTGCTGCTGCTCTCGATTCCACCCGCGTTTCCCCTCTGGCTTCCCTCTTAGCCGCCTGGTATTCATCGAAACCCTGCATGCGCTTGTTGGATGCCATATCTCCTCATAGGACGCATTAATGCTCTTGATACATGAACGCTCCATTGAGTAGCCAGGTATATTGCTAGCCTGGAAATACCAAGTATAGAAACCAAGGCTTGCATAACAATTTGGCGTCTTGTGAGGCAAGCTATAAAGGGCTTTTGTCCCCCCAGCCACGCTGTAATACCAGGCCCGAGCACCTTCAAACAAATTTCCACTGAAGGCGAGTTGGGCATTAGGGTTGCCGACATATAGTTCGTCATAGCCGAACTGACGGGCAAAACGATTCGGCATATAAGGCTCGATCGTGCACGAATTCCCTTGTCGGAAGAGCAGATACCCGGGCCGGATATTGATGAGCCACCAGAAGACTCCCGATGGCAGCCTCGTAAAGTCGTCCGGACTTACAACGTTGGCAAATTTATCCCTATAAGCACCATCTGTAATATCAGGGAAGCAACGGTTGAGATGGTAATTTGAAGCGTTCAGAATACATTTCCGAACGTAGAACATATAGTTATTGGACCAGCTCGAGCTCTCCAGCCGCTGCACAAAATGGACAAACCCCTCGCATCGGGACACTGGCGTCATCAGTGAGGGGCAGTGCATAACGTACCAAGCCATTAGGTACGTGTAGGGAAGCTCGACCCGGGGGTTAGGGGTCTTTACTCTCGGCCTCCCCTCCGAGTCAACCTCCGGTCTACCGTGGGAGTTGACGATGGCCTCCACTTTGCACAGGCTCTGAGTCGGGCCCGCAATCTGCTTTGGATTCCAGCCACCATTGCTGGAAGGAGAGCGATGGACCTACCGTAGGCCAACAGCACCGCCGGATACACCACGGCGGCGACAATCACTTCATGCGGCAGTGTCAGCACTACACAGAGCTTCAACCACAGCATGAGGAAGCCCGCCAGTAGTGGCCGGTTAGAAATAGAGATCTGGTCCTGGTGATGGAAACTTTTAAAAACCGTGTCAGGTTTGAAAGTGTCTTCATTTGACTCTGTGGTGTAAGAACTCACAGAGGCATTAATCCTCTCGGCGATTTCCTCATCGGAGCTGGGAGCTAGAATGGTCACTGAGTGATCTTTCTCAGTTATACCATTAAACAGGTAGCTCGCCCAAGACATCTGCTTAACTCCCCTAGTTCTCCAGGAGGTTATTTGGCCGCAGATGTGGAAGTGACATAACACTTCCCAGTAGGTCTCATATACCCGAGGGCACTCTTTCTTCAAGAGATGAAGCTCCTCGGAAGTTGGGACGTATTCCTCATAAGGGGCATCTCCCATAACCAGCCCCAAAACTTCATATAGTTCATGCAGGGCGAGCCCCATTTCCCCGACCAGGGTGAAGAATGTCCCCGTCAAAGGGTTGTAATGCTCCAGAATCCCATAAAAATTGTGGGAACTCTGCGGGATGCCATACTGCACAGCCCTAACCGCTTGGTACAGTCCCACCTGGTCTAACAGACCTCCGAGTTCAGCGAGGACAAAGCCCACCATGTTGCCCCACCAAGACTTGTCGGAGGAATGAACCCACCCAAGTGGGCGGAAGTCAACGGGAAAGTCACCCCCCACCTTCATGAATTCATTGATGAAGGTAGTGCTGAGCTGAGGAGTTTCCCCTACTGGGTACTCGGACCTGAATAATCCAGGAAACAAGCCAAAAACTTCCTTTCCGTGTCCGCCAGGGTGTACCTTCCTGGCGCCCAGTATGCCGAGCGAGACACTGGGGACAGATCGGGCAAGCTCCCATTCCATTGCCCGGGGGACAGACATGTCCTGGAGATAGGATAAAGGATATATTCTCTCCATATTGGGAAGAAAGAATTTCCTACCCCCTATTTGGCGAAGCCACTTATAATCACCGTCATGCAAGATGTGATCATCCTCGCCGATGTTGTCCCCAAAGAAGAAGACGGGTTTCTTTAACGGAATTCGTGAATCCGTCTCAAAATCTGCGTCGGTCATGATTTCTCGGAAGGTCCTCATGTCAACCTTGGAGAGCCTCTCCCTTCGCTCCTTCGACTTGTCAGCAGTCACCGGAGCAGTCCTTTGCAACAAGAAGGTTAGATTGCGGTCAGCACCACCACGTGCCCGAAGTGACACTTTTTGGAGAGAGGGTCCGAGGAATATCGCACTGCAAAAGAGAATAATACTTGATCAGAAAAGAAATTGATTAAGTGTTTACAACTCAAACGCAGAAATGAACCCAGACACGGAGATCATCAGAATCTGCGTCCAGATCCAAAGATCGTGAGGCTAGCATGGAACCCGCGTTTTTGAAAGTCCAAGACTTATGAAAAATTCTAAGTGTTGGACTCAGACGCGAGATTCATGAGGACCAGCATCTGATTTCAAAGGATGCAAGAGTCATAAGAAATCTGCGTCTGAATCTTTCACACTTAGAAATATTCTAAGTGTTGAATCCAAAACGCAAGGTTCATTCGGGCCCTATGTTCAACAAGCAGACGCAGATTCGAGCAGATAAAAGAAGCAGAGGTCATCAAACCTGCGTCCTGTTTATCGACTCAAGAACCGCGCCTGATGATCAACACGGGCATGAGTCCGAGTTGGCGGTTCATATTCAAAAGGACTTTAAGAGTTCAAAGAACTCTATAAACCTTTTTAATGGTGGAAATCAAGTTCGAAGACTTTTTATATCTGAAATAGGGGTTTCCTGCATGGAGGAACCGCCCCTCTGAGTCTCAGAGACGACCGCCTTTGAAGACGAAGCAGTATACTTGGCCTTTGGTGCCATTGCGATCAAGGATCCGATGTTAGATGAAGGAAAAGAGAACAAAGGAAGCTCCTTTCTCAAACCCTAACAGATGCAGATGAAGAAGAAAGAGAGTCTAATGATGACTCTTGAAGGACTGTTGTCTTTATAGGCACAGTGATTCGCAAAGATACGCGGCGCTTGGCTCGACGCCTAATCACCGCCTGACGCGTGGACAGCGCTTTAAATGCAGCGCGAAGTTCGCACACCAAAAAGAAGATGTCCCCTCAATTCTACAGGACACGTGGCAACATACTCATGGCACGGATTCGCATCCAACAGTCGCGTCTTCATCTCTAAAGACGCGTCCCTTCTAGGCTAAAGTTGCGTCAGCTTCACAGAGCAAAAGCTGTGTCTTGACCCAAAAGATGCGTCCTTCCAAAGATCGCACCTGTTCGACCCGGCCAAAGTCGCGTCTACCTCATGGAGTAACAGTCGCGTTGTCATCCCAAAAGCAGTATCACCCCTACATCCACAGAACTGGCGTGTAGTCCTTACTTCTGCAATTCAGTTCAAAAGTACACTGACACAAGCAGACGACTTCCCACCTCTGGTTTAAAGTACACCACCGACAAACTTAAAGCATCGAGGTGGTTTAGACTGTGTATCTAAACACTCCACGCGATCAATTTTGGCGGCTTCAAAGAGTTCCACAGTACACTCACGAAAGCCATACTCCAAATAAGATCAAGCCCGAAGCTTTGTCAATCCAAATCATAAAAGTGGATTCAACTAGAGTCCAAAGTATTTCGAAATCCGTCCTAGCTAACTGCGAAATATCGAAAACTTTGGAGGGGGTTCTGTAGGCTGTCTAAAAATCATTAAAGACAAGTCGTCAAAAGCAGAGTCCCAAACTCCAGACGCAGGGCTAATCTCAGCCAGCACTGCAGCACCAAGGCGCGTGGGTCGAAACCCGCGTCTCAGCCAGCACTGCAGCACCAAGGCGCGTGGGTCGAAACCCGCGTCTCAGCCAGCGCTGCAGCACCAAGGCGCGTGGGTCGACACCCGCGTCTCAGCCAGCACTGCAGCGCCAAGGCGCGTGGGTCGACACCCGCGTCTCAGCCAGCGCTGCAGCGCCCCGCGTCTCAGTTGTAACCGCCCTGGTTATGGGGTCAATCACGGCCCACATAACGGGAAAAGTTAGCCCCTATGGAGTGTTTTTAGGAGGCACGTTCACCCCTGAAACCTCTATAAATAGCCCCGTTGCTATGGAGAAGGGGTCGGATTTTTTTTAGAGAGATCAGAGAAGAACTTGACTTGAGAGTTTCTACAGAAGGAAAGAGAGTCCAACTCTTCAACTAACTTGCTGCATACAAGTTAATCTTTGCCTACAATCTCGTTGAGATTTTGGTCGACAGAGCTGTGTTACTCCGTCCGCCAACCGAAGAGAAGATCCCCAAAAGTTCCTGACGTTCACCCGGTCAACGGAAAATAAGATTCACTTTCCACCGCCACTTGAAGAACCCAGCACTAAACAAAGGGAAGATTCAAGACTCAACATCTTCCCTCCCTTGCAGTCAAAGCATTAGTCCGTTGTAATCTTTCAATTGATTCAAGGAAACTTTACGCGAATTTTTCTACTCCGTACCAAACATGGGTGAATAGTTGACAACGGCCCGAGAGATTTGCGATGAATTTTCTGATATAGGCCAACCTACCCTGGAGACCCCTGAGTTCTTTGAGATTCTTAGGTGGATGCATGTTCTGAATAGCTTTGACCTTATCTGGGTCAAGATGAATTCCTTTTTATGTGACAATAAATCCCAGAAACTTGCCACTTGAAACCCCCAAGAAGAACTTTATTGGATTAATTTTCAGCTGATGGGCTCGCATTATATCGAACATTGTCTTTATGTCACGAAGATGATCAGTCTTTTCGCGACTTTTGACAGCAATGTCGTCGACATAGCATTCCACCATTTTTCGGAGGTGGTTACGGAAAATTGTACTCATGGTACGTTGATAACTTGCTCCTGCGTTCTTTAATCTGAAGGGCATCACAGTATAGCAGTATACGCCTAATGGCATCCTGAATGAAGTATGCTTCTCATCCTTTGGGTACATCTTGATTTAGTTGTACCCTGAGAAGCCATCCATAAAAGATATTCTCTGAAAGCCACAGGTATTGTCAATCATGACGTCAGTGATGGGCAATGGGAACTCATCTTTAGGGCAAGATACATTGAGATCGCGGTAGTTAATACAGACCTAGATTTTTTTCATTCTTTTTAAGAACGGGGATAATATTAGCAACTCAATCTGGATATTTCTCCTCCCGTATGAAACTACATGCGATGAGTTTATGGACTTCAGCTTCAATAGCTTCTATAATGTCAGGGCAAAACTATCATTGTTGTTGTTTCACTGGCTTGACGTCAGGCTTAATGTTTAACTGATGCATGGCTATTTGCGGATCAAGACCGGGCATATCTTTGTAATTCCATGCAAAGACATCGATATACTCTTGTAGAGTGCTATCAATTCTTCTCTCTCTCTGCAAGTGATAAACCTTCACTTATAGAGATGGGTTTAGGGTGATCTTGACTACCCAAATTAACCTGAATTACCCTGTCCTTCATAGGTGGTTCACGTTGTTCAATCGCTTTTCCCACTGGAAATCAAGTTGTTGAGCCCATGGTTCAGCGTTAAACATTTCAATAGCTTCCTCGTGCTCCAATTGATTGATCGAAGTCATATTGACGGAGAGATTCTTGAAAAGCATCCCGGTTCTAAAATCTGACTCCCATTCAGATGACGAGGCAGAATGTGACAGGATTGATTCGTTGTCTTCGGATTGAAACGGAGTAGGAGTAGGAGGTGTAACATATCCCAACCCCATGTGTGTTTTATCATAGTAATTTGTTGGTTTCCCTTTTGACATGAAATTTTAAAGAAAACTGTGTCATCCTTTTCTGAAGTTCAGGCCATTCTCACGTTGTAGGTTGTACCCCATTTTTCTTATCATATGCTGTGTTGATCGTGCATAATGAAAAATTTACGGGGGCTCTGAGTCTGAACTCGAATCAATGACTGCAGACCTTCAGAGTTGGGCCCTACCAAATACTATCGGTGATTGACTCCTTTTGGATGGAGACCACGAAGACAGATCCTTCCGCACACTCTATAGATGTACCTGTTGGTCCCGAGATAATGATGATAAATGCGGAACTATCTCTGTTGGCAACTATAGATCTAAACAAACACAAGTCAACACAAAACTAAACAAGAAGGATTATAGTTAATCAATTAAATATAAACTTGCAAATAAAGGAAATCAAATCTCAGAAATTGACAAACGCAAACAAAGAGATTTATCCTGGTTCGGTCCTCGTGACCTACATCCAGTCCCCAAGCCACCCGCTTGAGATTTTCCTTTAACCTGATTTTGTACACCCAAAATCAATACACCATGCACACCACTTGACAAATCCCCTTCGTCAAATGAGTACACCTTCTCTACATCCAAGAGAACACCTTCTCTTCCACCAAGAGAATACCTTCACCTTGTACAACTGCCTCTACACCAAGAAGCTACCCGTGTACAATGCTTTGCTTTGAGAATTACAATACTTTTCCTATAAGCCTTGGTACTGAATGTGTATGTGAACAAGGTCTAGTATAGGAAACAAGAACTTCAAAGACTTCACAAATGGAAATGTCTTTTGGTGAAGAACAGAAGTTTGGAAAAACATTTTCAGGTTTTCAGATTTTTGGCTTTGGAAAACTGATAAAAACTCTTAGTCTTTGGCCTTTGGACTAACCACCCTATATATAGCTGAAGACTAGGGTTAGTTAGGGTAGTTATAGGTGCAATTCAGACAAGTAAAACGTTGGAATTCGTTGCACAAAAGACCAGATGACGAAAACTGTCCAACAGTCAAAAACTGCCTATAGTCGACTTGCCTATGGAGTTAGTCGACTATACTAGGCAAAATTCCTTCATTAGTCGACTTGGTAAAGCTATAAGTCGACTAGGTCATGAAACGCTGGATTGACAGTTTTCTGATAACTGATTCAAGTCGACTGCAACTTCTTTATAGTCGACTGACCAGCTATTAGTCGACTAGGAAAGGGATTAGTCGACTTATAAAAGCTATTAGTCGACTATAAAACACTGTCAGTTGACTAATGCAGAAACAGAGAGTTGGGTCAGATTTGACACAGGACTTAGTCGACTTGGGCTCTGGGTTAGTCGACTACTCCAAGGGTTAGTCGACTTGCAATATGTATAAGTCGACTAATTGACTCTGATATGTGTGTGTATATCAAGGCTTTTTACAAGCTACTTCATCTTTACAAAATACATCATATCAACTCTCCTTGGGGCATCTTGATCATGTAGAACTCTTGATTTTTCATGTGTTAGAGCTCCAAATGACATGCGTCACATATGCGTCACATAGTCTTCAAGTCTTCATCAAAATAAGTTCCAACATTCTCCCCCTTTTTGATGATGACGTTTTATGTGCTAAGTGCTCTCCCTGCAGAAAATATGTTATATTTTCCTCCCCCTGCAGAAAATGGGTTATAACAGATAGAGAAATACTTTGTTCTCCCCCCTGCAACAAATATATTAGTTTATATATATATATATATATATATATATATATATATATATATATATATATATATATATATATATATATATATGTTCTTATCAATTTTTATATGGTACCTGCAAGATAAACGTTAGATGGTACCAAACATAAAAGAACATATTAACCTTTAGGAGTCCAAATCCATTTAGAATTTGGTTTCCACCTGTTAATATACACATAGTTGCATGAATCACATATATCATGAATGTATGATGCAATATTTGTATTTTTATCATGAAAACTTAAATTTTTAGGAATCCATATAAACTTACTTTTCTTAAACTTTCTTTTTACAAAAGAACTATATGGATTACTAACATATGAAGACTTTTCATTATATCCAATACCATAATGATTATCATGTGACAATTTCTGAAAAGATAATAAATCATTTAATTTTTCTTTTCCTTTATTGAACTTAGTCACATTTTGAAAAAGATCTTCATATTTCTTTTTGAAAACTAACATGTCTTTATCCAATATAGAAATCCTATCATTCAAAGACTTAGTTTCCTTTTTCAGAAAAATATTCTCTTTTATAAACTTCTCATTTTCATTTTTCAAAGATGATATGACTTTTTCAGATTCATCTTGTTGAGAATTTATAGAAGATACTTGTAAAGCATAACATGAATTTTCCTTTAAAAGTTTTTCATTTTCTTTTAATAAAACTTTATTTTTCAATTTTTCATTTTTCAGATCAACAAATAATTCATGGAATGCATCAGAAAGTTCAGAAAATGATACCTCTTCATCTTCTATGGCCATGTAACATAGGTTAACACGTTCAATGGATTCTTCTTCATCAGAAGATGAGGAATCACTATATTCTGATGATGCTTCATAGTTTTTCTTCTTTCTGAACTTTTTGCTCTTGTATTTTTCTTTCTTCTTGAGCAAAGGGCAATCCATCTTCATATGACCTGGTTTACCACAATTAAAGCATTTGAATTTACCTTACTTTAAGAATCGCCTGAATTTCTTTGAAAGCATTGCCATCTCCTCTTCATCGTCATTGGAATCGTCCGTGTCGGAGGATGCATGGAAGGCGAGTTCTTTCTTCTTTGAACGGTGTTGCCGTTCGTCCTTCTTCCTTTCTTCTAACTGCACTTCATATGCCATTAGATTACCGATTAGGTTTTCTAACGACAAAGTTGAGAGATCATTCGCCTCTTCAATAGCGGTTGTCTTCTTCTCCCATTCTGGTATGAGTGCACGAAGGATCTTACGAACTCTTTCAACTTGGGTGTAGTCCTTTCCAAGGGATGCTAAGGTATTGGTGATGTCGGTGAATCTTGTAACCATCTCGGATATGGTTTCATTCTCCTCCATTTTGAATAACTCAAACCTGTGGACAAGAACAGATATTTTAGACTCCTTAACTTTATTTGTGCCTTCGTGTGTTACCTGAAGAGTATGCCATAATTGATGTGCAGAAGTTGCTGTTGAAACACGGTTGAACTCTTCTTTGGTTAGGGCACAGAATAGGGCATTCATTGCTTTGGCGTCAAGGTTCGCGTTCTTCTTTTGATCTTCACTCCAAGCGTTGTAGTTGGTTGTTGGCTTGGTGTACGATGCTTCTACGATGTTCCAAAGTTCGTAATTGAGCGATTGCAAGTAGATCTTCATTCTACACTTCCAATAGTTGTAGTTGGATCCGTCAAATAGCGGTGGACGTTGTGTAGAATGTCCTTCTTTGAATTGGGATGATGAGAACTCCGTTGCCATCTTTGTTGTTGACTTGTATCCGCTCTGATACCAATTGTTGGTCCCGAGATAATGATGATAAATGCGGAACTATCTCTGTTGGCAACTATAGATCTAAACAAACACAAGTCAACACAAAACTAAACAAGAAGGATTATAGTTAATCTTAAATATAAACTTGCAAATAAAGGAAATCAAATCTCAGAAATTGACAAACGCAAACAAAGAGATTTATCCTGGTTCGGTCCTCGTGACCTACATCCAGTCCCCAAGCCACCCGCTTGAGATTTTCCTTTAACCTGATTTTGTACACCCAAAATCAATACACCATGCACACCACTTGACAAATCCCCTTCGCCAAATGTGTACACCTTCTCTACATCCAAGAAAACACCTTCTCTTCCACCAGGAGAATACCTTCACCTTGTACAACTGCCTCTACACCAAGAAGCTACCCGTGTACAATGCTTTGCTTTGAGAATTACTATACTTTTCCTATAAGCCTTGGTACTGAATGTGTATGTGAACAAGGTCTAGTATAGGAAACAAGAACTTCAGAGGACTTCACAAATGGAAATGTCTTTCGGTGAAGAACAGAAGTTTGGAAAAACAGTTTTCAGGTTTTCAGATTTTTGGCTTTGGAAAACTGATAAAAACTCTTAGTCTTTGGCCTTTGGACTAACCACCCTATATATAACTGAAGACTAGGGTTAGTTAGGGTAGTTATAGGTGCAATTCAGACAAGTGAAACGTTAGAATTCGTTGCACAAAAGACCAGATAACGAAAACTGTCCAACAGTCAGAAACTGCCTATAGCCGACTTGCCTATGGAGTTAGTCGACTATACTAGGCAAAATTCCTTCTATTAGTCGACTTGGTAAAGCTATAATTCGACTAGGTCATGAAACGTTGGATTGACAGTTTTCTGATAACTGATTCAAGTCGGCTGCAACTTCTTTATAGTCGACTGGACCAGCTATTAGTCGACTAGGGAAAGGGATTAGTCGACTTATAAAAGCTATTAGTCGACTATAAAAATTGTCAGTCGACTAATGCAGAAACAGAGAGTTGGGTCAGATTTGACACAGGACTTAGTCGACTTGGGCTCTAAGTTAGTCGACTACTCCAAGGGTTAGTCGACTTGCAATATGTATAAGTCGACTAATTGACTCTGATATGTGTGTGTGTATCAAGGCTTTTTACAAGCTACTTCATCTTTACAAAATACATCATATCAACTCTCCTTGGGGCATCTTGATCATGTAGAACTCTTGATTCTTCATGTGTTAGAGCTCCGAATGACATGTGTCACATATGCGTCACATAGTCTTCAAGTCTTCATCAAAATAAGTTCCAACAGTACTTGTCATGCTTAGTACAGGTAAAGGCATGTGTAGGGAGCTATTGTCGACAGATTCAAATAATTCAACATTTTAAGGATAATTAAACGTAACATTCTCATTAATTACCCATTCATCATCATCCCCAATGGGATTATTACATTAAGGATTATTAAAATATGCTACAATTGGTTCACAAGCAAAAGTAGCTGGTGTGTCTTCTATAAGCTCCGAATCTGCTTCATTATCACTATCGTCGTCTTCAGACAATGATTCTTTTGACACTTTATTAGCTTCCTGATATAGGAGAGCATCAGTAAAGTAATTTTTCACCCTTTTAAACGGTTATTTTTCAGCGAACACCATTCGTACCATTGCATCGTCTTCTACGTACTTGAAGCACTGGTGCAGAGTAAAAGAAATGATCCAGTTAGCATGGATCCAAGGTCGTCCAAGCAATAAGTTGTATGATGTGTCAGCGTCAATGACGTAACACGTTACTTCTGATTTGAGGTCTCTGATTCGACAACGAAGTCGAATATTTCCCAATGGGTGACTACTCCCTGCATTAAAACTGTATATCATAGTAGTTGTTATAAATAGCCGATAAAGCGATATCCTAAGAAAGTAGAGGAGCCTTTTGGGAATGATGCTAAGTGCAGACCCTGAATCAACCTGTATCCTTTCAATGCATGTTGAGTTGATGTATCCATGCAGTACAAGGGTCGACCGTGTTTATTGTCCTTGAGGTGCATGTCCTCAGCTGTGAAAGTGATAGGAGGTACTTTTGCCTGTACATGATGACATTCAGAATACAAGGGTTGACTGTCATCTCCGGGGGTTTCTGGCATATGTGTCAGAAATGATTCTGAATTAGCCAATGCGTCCCTGAGTGCTTCTCTTGTCTCTTTCGAGAGACGAAGTAGCTCGTATATGGTGATACGAGGTGGAATATTAGCCAACTGGGCTAATATATCAAAAAGGAAAGGAACATCGAGTCTCAGGCCTGAAGGTCTCTTTAAGACGCGGTCAAATCGGACTTCTTTCTGCTTTTCTTTTCCTGAAGTCGGGACTGAAGCTGAAATGGGTATTTTTATTGACGTCGTTTAATGTTGTGTTTCGTCAGTAGTTTTCTCATATTGTTTCAAGTACTATTTCTCAGACCGAGTACCCATTGGTTGAAGTGTATCAGCCTGTGCCGTGAAAGTATTCCTCCCGATTTTAGAGTCGCTAAGAGAAGCTATCATTTTGTTGTCATCATCTGAAAAAATAGAGACAATGTTGTAGGATTTCTCCTTTACTTGGATTTCTTTGAATCCCATTGTTTGTCTTGGACGAGGTCTGGGTGCACCCACATGATTTCCCCTGTTTTCAATATCAAGAGAACAAGACCTTTAGCCTCTTGCTGTTTAGCTGAAGGATTATTTATCTCCAGTTGCGCCTTAGGGATTGGAGGAGATCCATCAGGGACTGTGACCTTTGGCATAGTGCCGAATTCGAGAGTCACCATGTTTCCTGTGACTTTCTTTGTTCTGACTTTAAAGTTAGAGCCCCGGCATCGACTAAAGCCTGAATTTTTTCCTTGAGGACAAAGCATTTGCTGGTAGGATGATGAACCATCCTATGGAAAAGACAATAATTGGGATCGTTTGTGCATCCCACTTCGTTAGGGTGTCGAGCCTCTGGCAGCTTTAACTTATTCCCTTTTTGGAGCAAATAAAATATTATAACCCCCTGCTCATCTTTGAAGGAGTACTGCTTTGGAGGAAACTTAAACTCCTGATTACTGACACCGCTTTTCTTGGTCTTCGGATGAGTATCCCCTGACTATTCAACGGACATAGTCTCCTTCCCTTTGGCTTGGGAAGATTGCTCCATCGCGCCGCACCCTTTATTATTCATACCCCATTTACCTTTGGGTGTAAAAGGCTCAAACTTTTTAGCCGACTTCTTGGCTATTTCGGCTTACTCAACTAGTTCTTTTTAGGTATGGACCTTGACAGCTCCCATATGAATCTCCACTTGGCCCAGGAAGTTATGTCTGCATGTCTGCAACAACATAAGTAATGGCATCCCTACTGGACACATCAGAGATAAGTTCCTGAACCGTTCGATGTAATCACGGACGGATTTTCCTTTTTTCTGCACAGTGGAGAGAGGTTTATCCATAGTCACCTCTGTGTCATCCTCGTAAAAATGAGAGAGGAACCGAGTCTCTAAATCGATCCAGGAATTGATAGAGCCTGGTGGAAAGCTTCTAGACCAGTCAAAAGCTACTCCTTTGAGAGTACCAATAAACAATCTGGCCATAATAGCATCATTATCTATGACATTACCAGTCTAAGACCGGAAGTAATAGATATGCTGGTTTGGTGAGCTTTTACTATCATACGTATGTAACGTAGGCGGTTTAAACTTTGGCGGATATGGCACTGAGTTCCATTCAAGTGGGTAAGGACGAGCCATGCCTGCCTTCTTCAATTCATCCCTCTGGGCTAAGGATACGATCTGAACTTGGATGCCTTTAAGAACTTCAGCATCGATGGAAGAGCTTTCCTTTGACTTCTCAGTCGTAGGTTGCTCATCATCATTATGCTCCTCCTCATTATGATTGCTTCCGGTATCATTATAATTCCGGTTGGTGAGGAGTTGAGCTAGCATTTATTGGATGTTGTCCAACGCTTCTTGCTAGGCCTTGAAAGTCTGCATTGAGTTTCCATCCGCCGGTGGGGGTCATCATTGTCGTTATCGGCTATATGCACCGATACTTTTCCCGTTTGTACCGAGCTAACCGTTGCTGAAGAGGCATACCCACTAGCTTCTCCTTCATCGTCAGACCATTGGAATAAACTTTTCTATGGTTCAGGTGATATCACCCAAGTTGAAGAGAACGGTTGCTCATAGTTATAATAGGGTATTGCTACCCTAGATCTGGTGCTTCGGAACACACCTTCCTCTTCTACTAAGACTTGGCCCAAGCCAGGGCTATAGTCGGGTCTGGAGAACTGGACGAAGGAAAATTAGCATCCCCCCACCCTCGTCTGCTCCTGCGTAGTTCACATCCCCTTCCTATCATGTTGACGGATGCAGAGGGTAGATCTGATAGGTTTCGTGGTTTGTTCTTTTTGTGATGCTTGACAGGGCTTGAATTGATAGTCGGTCGAAAATCGACTATCGAACTGGAAAAGTGGCGGGCACTGATCCTACACGGCAATAGACTGAATAGACCGTCACCAACTGACATTCTACTTGTTCACAACAAGAGGGAGAGGTATGGAGTAGTTCTAACTTCCGTTTGTTAGTTAGGAACTCTCGTAGATCAGTGTTAACCAAGCTTACACAATCTTGCTTAGATACTTGAAGAGATTGTTCAGGCTGGAGACCTCTAGCCTTGAGGTTTCTGTTTTTAGGTGATTTGAAAATTACCTTATCAGTTATATTAACTTCGCTTGGCGAAGTTAGACGTGTAGCTCCGCCGTAAGGCGCGAGCTGAGCACTAGAAGATTTTTGGAGCAAAGTCATGGTGACTTCGCTTTTAGCACGCTGTGGTGCTTTACTCTTTGCCTTACTGCTAAGGTACTTAGCGCTACAGAGTGCTTCAGTTCCAGCCTCGCAGCTAAGAACTTTGTTAGTACCCTTAGGTACTGGCGTTATGTTAGCAACGCCATCAGTAACTTCGCTTGTAGGGATGAGGTTGGCTCTAGGGCCCAATGCTCCTGGGTTGGGCGAAGATAGTGATATCAACTTAGCCTTGAGGCTAAAATCGGGAATGCCATTGAAATTTAAGGGGATCTTGCCCTTGTCTTCACGTGAAACGCGAATTTGTTCTGGAACTTCGCCTGAAGCTTCGCGCGGGGCTTTCTGCTTCGCCATCCACACCTGCTTGGAAAGCGAAGTCTTAGGTTCACAGGGAACCTGTCTAGCCTCGAGTGAGGCACTTTTAGCCTCGGTTGAGAGGAACTAGAGCGAGATTTGTCCATTTGCTCGCATGGTTAAAGTTATTTCTACTCTGTAGCCACTGAAGTTTTGGCCACAGAGACCTGCCTGTACTTCTGTGCGTAGAGCATTGGGATACCCCCAGAGAGTAGTTCTTCGAATTTTTCTTAGTCAAAGTGAATGACCAAGTTTTCGACAACAACGGGCTCAGGATTCTGACCGTTGCATTGTGACATTATCTCCTTATTGTGGAAGAAGACCTTGTTCCCCAACGGAGTCGCTATCTTATTTTCCCTTAAAAATTGATTCGGGAGAAACTTACAAAAAAATGTGTTGAGGAGCGAAATTACAAGTAATTAAAAGAAAATTACAGGTAGATCTCCTCTGAGATTTCTGGGAAAGTATGCCAGTGGGAATCTGATCAGCGCGCGATCATTTTATCCCACAATCGATCAGACGATCATGCTGCCTCCTAATAGGATTTCCTTCTCGCTTGGTTCTAGAAATTGAGAATTTAGAAGCAGGAGAACAAGAGAACACTCTCTCCAAGAATCTCTTCTTGAATTTTTTTTTAGCCAATCTCCTCTATCTAGCCAGCTATCTCGTCCCTTCTTGGCTCAGCAAGGGACTATTTATAGTCAAAATGGGGTGTAACCGCCCCCCTTGAATTCAGCAAGGCTGAATCAGTCTTTAGCGTCGTGCGAGGCTACAAATGACCTTGCGACGAAGCTACTTGCGAGCTTCCGGCGAAGCTAGAGAGTTCGTGCGAACTCCTAGTCATCGTGGCTTAATTGTCTCCGCTTAATGTGGGACAAAGCGGGCGGGTGTAACCGCCCACTTAAAGTGGCGTTAATCCCGCTAAATTTGTGGGGTTCACCCATTAATTCCTTTTGGGAAACGGTCAATTGATGACCTAGTAAAGCTCACTGCGGAGCTAAATGAGAAGCTCTCTTTCAGGCGAAGTTACCTTTGTAGCCTCATGCGAAGCTAAGACTTAGCTCATAGCTTAGGGCGAAGTTACCTTCAAAGCCTCGTGTGAAGCTAAGACTCAGCCTATAGCGAAGCTAAATCATTTCTTCCTTCTAGCGAAGCTAGGGAGAAAGCTTCTAGCGAGAAGCTCTTGGATCAGCCTTTGGCGGAGCTAAATGGGAAGCTTTGTGCGAAGCTTATGGCTTCGGCTTTTTAGCAATCTTGGATCTCTATGAGGCTAAGCACTCGATCAAACCTCGATTAGATTTGACTTCTCTTTAAAGGAAACTTTGGCTTATTGTTGCTTTACTGGATCAATAGAGCCCAAGTTGTTACCATGTCCCTGATCATCAGCTTGTCTTCGACTTATCTTTTGTAAATGTCAATAAGTTAGACGTCGTTCAGACCGGTTGAAGATTGAGAGTTTTGTCTTTTTAGAGTGTTAACAACACTTAAATCATCAAAACTAATTAGAGTAAGCATGGAATAAAGTAATGTTAACTTGTTAGAGAGTTAGATGTTAGAGTATTAGAATTCATCATCATGAGCCATCAATGGCTCTTGCAAGAGCAAGGCCAAGTAGAGGCTATTAGATTCATGTAGATTATCAAGTAAGGAGTTAGCATAATTAGTGGTTAGTAGTTAGTCGCCATGAGAAGAAAATTAGCTAAGCATATAAAGAGTTAGTGTAGGCTGTCTAAAAAATCACTAAAAGACAAGTCATCAAAAAGTAGAGCCCCGAACTCCAGAAGCAGCACCAAGACGCGAGGGTCGAAACCCGCGTCTCAGCATCACTGCAACACCAAGACGCGAGGGTCGAAACCCGTGTCTCAGCATCACTGCAGCACCAAGATGCGAGGGTCGAAACAAGCGTCTCAGCATCACTGCAGCACCAAGACGCGAGGGTAGAAACCCGCGTCTCAGCATCACTGCAGCACTAAGGCGCGAGGGTCGAAACCCGCGTCTCAGCATCACTGTGGCACCAAGGCGCGAGGGTCGAAACCCACGTCTTAGTTATAACTGCCCTTGTTATGGGGTCAATCACTGCCCACATAATAAGGAAGTTAACCCCCCATTATGGAGTGTTTTTAGGGGGCACGTTCGCCTCTGATACCTCTATAAATAGTCCCACTTGCTATTGAGAAGGGGTCGGTCAGTCGGTTGATTAAAGACTTTTGGAAGAGGAACTTGGCTCGTGAGCTATAAAAACTCTGAGACTTCCACCAAAAAGAAAGAGAGTCTAGCTCTTCAAATAACTTGTTACGTACAAGTTAATCTGCGCTTCTAATCTCTTTGAGATTCCTGGTCAACCAGAGCTGTGTCACTCCATCGACCATCCAAAGAGAAGATCCCCAAGAGTTCTTGACGTTCACCCGGTCAACGAAAATAAGATTCACTTTCCACCGCCACCTGAAGAACCCAGCATTAAACAAAGGAGAGATTTAAGTCTCAACATCTTCCCTCTCTTGTAATCGGAGTGTAAATCCATTGTAATCTTTCATTTGATTCAAGGAGATTTTACAAGGAACCTTCTCTCGTCAAACAAGAGATGGCGACTCCGCTGGGGACTACTTTCTCTACTGACGAGCAAGTGGTGGCGCAAGGTGACGTCCTCTACATGGGGAAAACGGTCGAATCACTCGTCGTGAAATTTGACCGAACGAAGTATGAAGAGTTCCTCTCTTCCGGCTCCAAGAGCCCGAAGGCCCGGGCCTACCGCAGGGTCTCTACGGGGATTTGCCCCGAAGTCCGCTCTGAGATCCTTTCAGACGCGACTGCTGTGAAGGATGTCATGGCTAATCGCATCATGCGTAACGCTCGCGTCAATGTCTCTCAGGAGACCCGCACGGTCAACCTTCCTGATGTCCAGCCAGTCCATCCTCTTCCTCAGCACCAGATCGCCGGGGGTTCCCTTCAACCCCCGCGACGTAACCGAAACGCTGAACGGCGATAGAGAAGGCGTGCACGTCATCTACAAGTTGGAACAACTGATTGTCCAATAGAGATAGGACGCGAAGTTTAAACCAGCGTCTCTTCTGTACCATATCCGACACGTGAAGTCCGCGTTTGGGAGCCCAAACGTGAGGTTCACCAGGCTGGCTCTTCTGAAGCACCACTCCCCAAACGCCAAAAGCTTGTGCACCTTGTCAAAGACAAGAGGCACGCGCCTCTTGGCACGGAGCCCAGCAGCCTTGCGTTTCTCAAGCGTCTCTGTCCAGACGCAATAATCAGAAACACGAGAGCCGCGTCTCTTATCAGCAGAGACGCCAGACTCGTGTTTCGAAGCCACGACGCATGAACTGCGTTCATAAGTGTCGTGTCTCTGAGCCTTGCGACCCAGCTGCACGAAGAAAGGATGCCTCCCGTACTCAACATTGCAAGGCTAATCTCTTCGATCCCCCTCCCACGGATCTAAGGGATTATTTGACGAAAAAGAGAAGTGCTAATCGAATCACTTCGTCATGTTGTTGCGAACGGCTTATCACAATGCTCTCTGAGTACCGTTGCAGTTCAGGTGCAAACCAGCAGTCTCTAGTTAGATAACTGACTCTGATTCCCCGATCAGCTAAAAGAAATCATTCCCACAGGAGATGGATTTTCTCTAACGCTGAATACCCAAGCTCACTGCAAACATGATGAGCAGGAGTAGGGGAAAGCAACCTGCGGTCAGCACCGATGATGAGTCTGACACAGAACCGGAAGGAGTGTACCGACACACTCGCACCCGGACTGGGGCAATTCCCCCGATTGACTACAATGCCCTGGCTCGGGGCGTTGAGGTAAATGACTCGCATTCCGCTATTGCAGAGTCACAGGTTTCAAACTCTTCTATAGAGAAGGAGGCCTTTATATATATGACAAGCACTCCTGAGGAAACAGCTAGGCGCTTGGAGCAGCAAGCCCAGGTCCAGAAGGAACAATTCGAGTTGATTCGTGCTCAACAAGAATCTATCGATTCCCTCAAGCAGATGCTGGTACAATTGCTTGAGCACAAGAGGAAGTCAACCGACAAAGCCTCCTCTAAAAAGTCTAAAGGCAAGCGAAAAGAGGGAGAAAGCTCATCTTCTGTACATATTGAGGAGAAAGAGCAACCTACTTCTGGTTCGTCTAAATCCTCGTCGCAGGGAAAAGACGATCGAGACCAGGGAAGGGTTCATTCTAAAAGAATGAATCAATTAGAGCAACTTCTTAAGGCCCTTACCAACCGGAAAGGCCTGCAAGAAGCAGGAGTGGTCCGGTCATATCCGGCCGAATGGGACCTTGTTCCATACCCTCCCAAGTTCAAAGCTCCGACCCTCCAAGCATTTGACGGTAAAAGGTCACCTAACCAACATATCTACTACTTTAAGTCTCAGACAGGGAATGTGGTAGATAACGATGCCATCCTGGCATGTTTGTTCATCGGCACCCTAAAAGGGCTTGCCTTTGAATGGTTCATGAAGCTCCCGGAAGGCTCCATTAAGAATTGGGGCGATTAAAAGAAGCTCTTCCTAACACGCTTCTTTGAAGACGACTCAGAGGTCACAATGCCTACTCTTTTGGCCACAAAGCAGCGAAAGGGAGAGTCCGTCAAATCATTTGTAGAAAGATTTCGGAATGTAGCACTCCGATGTCCAAGCGGTATGACCCAGGTCACCCTGGTGGAAACATGCCGTCACAATCTACAAACTTCGCTCCTCGCCAAATAGGAGTTGCCGAAAGCCGCACCTGAAAACAATTGATCCAACAAGGTGAACTGGCTGAAGAAATTGTCGCCGGAGTTAGGACAGAAGAAAACAAACCAGACCTGAGAGGTCAACAAGGCGTGCGCCAGACACATCTCTCCAAGCGAAAAGGAAGGATAACTTGGCGACAGAGACCAAATCCCCCGTCAAGCCTCAACCGGTCAAGTGAAGTGGCTCTTCAAGTCAGCCGCGCGCCAGCAAGTAGTATTCCTTCAAGGACGAACATGTTGACTCGTTGTTCAAGTTACTTAACAAGAGCAACAAACTGAAGCTTCCTGAAGCCAGACGCCCTGAAGAAGTCGATAAAACCGATAGTCCCAACTACTGCTTGTATCACAGGATGCTGGGACACCCCACCAAGAGCTGTTATGTCTTCAAAGACATCCTTCTGGCTCTGATTGACGCAGAGGTATTAAAACTCCGCCCAGAGCAGAAGAAAGTGACAGCCAATATGACATCATTTCTCCAGTTTGGAAGACAACCTCCAACACCCTCTGGAGTAGTCCCTGTCCCAAGAGGGGAGCTAAGAATGGTCAACATAGACCCTCACCAGCAGCAAGAGAAGGGCCTTGTACCTGTTCCCACACCTCAGGGAGAAGTTATGTGGGTTCATCCCGACCTTGTGGATGGCCAGGAATGGACCACTGTGACCAGCATAAAGTCCAAAGGCAAAGCTAAAGCTTCATCCTGTAATGTGGTATGTGCTTCTTCTCGGGAAGCAGAAACTGATGTTCCCTCGCTGACTGATTCAGAAGAAAACGATAGCTCTAGCCACAGAACCCAACCAACTTGTGGCAGAAACCCGTTCGGGTCAGTCATATCTGAAAAAGTATGACAAAATGACGGCAACTCTTCCAAACCCGCTACAGAGTTGGCCAAGCCCTCCACAAAACAACCCGTGGAGAGACAGAAAGAGTTTCGGTTTTCCAAAGTTCTCTCAAAAGACATCGCGGAAGGATCCACAGCACCTTACCGCTTTGACGTCCTGACTCAACTGGCCAATATCCCGGCCCGAATTACTCTTTATGAGCTCCTCAGGCTGTCGAAGTCAACCAGAGAAGCTTTACAAGAGGCCCTAGCTAATGCTAAGGTTTTCATGACCCAAGTGCCGATTGGACCACAGGAGGAAGATGTAGAGGATTGCCTCCATGCCTCCCAAAATGCTCCCTGCATCACCTTCACGGCAGATGATATGCAGGTTAAGGGAAAACATGATCGACCCCTATACTTCACAGGGTATATTGGTTCATCTGAAGTAAGCCGTATTCAGGTAGATCCCGGGTCCGCATTGAGCATTATGCCTCGTCGGGTCATGCAACATTTAGGGATTGCTACACACCGATTGAGCGCTACCCAGACGACCATTTATGGGTTCAATGCCAATGGTACCTGTCCAATGGGGAAGATCAAGCTCAAATGCCAGATCGGGGACTTAAAGTCGGAGGTGACATGCTACGTGATCGATGCTGACACCTCCTACAATTTGCTGCTAGGACGACCATGGATTCATCGTAATTCTATCGTTCCCTCCACTCTCCACCAAGTCATGAAATACATCGACGGGAGCAGAAAGGTGCGAACGTTGATTGCCAAAAGGCATCCGTTTAAGGGAGCCGAGAATTATTTCACAGATTCTCTCCTGTATCAGGACTCTGTGGAAATAAACAAAATCCCACAACCAGAGGAACTAGACTCTGGTAATGAAGCCGACACCGAGCCAGAAAAAGAAGAGTGCATGTGGGAACTAGATCCATTTGTAACGAGCATTGATAAGCTTGGTGTTGATGACACCACCGATGATGTAGGCGAATGGTATATTAATGAAAAATTAAACTTGGCTTATTTTTCTGTGTTCGCTTCTGATTCAGTACCGTCAGACACTAGTACTGAAGTAGATGATGACGCCTGGTCGGCAATGGATGCTTTGACATCATTACATGTACCAGTGAAGTCGTCCTTCGAAACGTACCAAGATGCCGGCGATGCGCAAGAATCAATATTCATGGTTCCAGCAAGACGGAAAGGCCAAAAATTAATTCTTTTCGGACGAATTAAATCCGAACCAATGTCCCGTGAAAAATCAGAAAGCGAGGAGGAACCCCCTCAATTCGGTCATTATGAGCCAAATGCACTCAGAATGATGGAAAGCATGGGGTATGATCTGACAAACGGTCAAGGGCTGAATTTCGGCAAAGGAAGGAGAACACTACTCCGATCTTTTGTGCCAAAAGGGAAAACCCCTGATTATTATCATCAGACTCGCAGGGGGTTGGGTTATGTGTCAACCTCGATCCCATCAGCCTCTGACTCTGAAGAGTCATTAGGCCATGATTGCTCATCAGGCACGTCATCGTGGGAGTCAGATGTTAGTGTCAGCAACATCTTCAGAGAACTTTCAGTGAATATGGTTTCAACAAGCCACCTAGATGACAGGGATGAAGAAATGACCCAATCTGATACAGATCCTTGGATCAAACACTTAAATGCTCTTTGGGATACTCGCTTCGAACAGCGCGAGCCACCCACAGAAGATAAGGTTGTTCAGATTAATCTAGGAGATGAGGCTAATCCTAAGCCCATCTTTATAAGCGAAAGCCTGTCACCTTCTGAGAAAAAGGATCTAATATTTCTTGTGCAAGAATATATAGATGTCTTCGCCTGAAATTACGAGGACATGCCTGGATTGGATCCTCGAGTGGCCATGCATCGCCTCAACATTAATTCGGACGTAAAGCCTGTCAAACAATAGCAGCGACGATTCCGTCCAGAAGTAATGGAGGCAATTCAATCAGAAGTCAGTAAACTTATAAACTCTGGCTTCATTAGGGAAGAACAACATCCTGATTGGGTAGCCAACATCGTCTCCGTTGCTAAAAAGAATGGAAAGATCCGGATCTGCATTGATTTTCGTGATCTAAACGAGGCCTGTCCTAAGGACGAATTCCCACTGCCAATCACAGATGTCATGATTGACAATACGTGTGGATTCGAGCGAATGTCCTTCATGGATGGATTTTCAGGGTATAATCAAATCAAAATGTATCCTGATGATGAAAAACATACCACTTTTAGGACACCACTGGGGTATACTGCTACACCGTCATGCCCTTCGGACTAAAGAACGCAGGGGCGACATATCAAAGGGCTATGGATGCCATTTTCCACGAACACATGCGCAAAACGGTGGAATGCTATGTGGACGATATTGTAGTAAAAAGCCGCGCTAAAGGTAATCACATAGCTGATTTAAAGGCTATCTTTGATATCATGCGGACCCATCAGCTGAAGATGAATCCTACCAAATCCTTTCTGGGGGTGGCCAGTGGCAAGTTCCTAGGGTTTGTAGTGACTTCCACAGTAATTCATTTGGACCCGGAAAAGGTTCGCGCTATCCAGGAGATGCAACCTCCGAAAAACCTCAAGGAGCTCAGGGGATTGCAAGGACGATTGGCATACATCCGAAGGTTTATCTCAAATCTCTCCGGAAGATGCCAACCCTTTACCAAATTAATGAAGAAAGGTGTTTCGTTCATTTGGGACAAAGCTTGCAAGCAAGCATTTGAGGAAATTAAACAATACCTCACGCAACCGCCGATCCTTACGGCTCTGGTGTCCGGGAAACCTTTCCTGATATACGTCCGAGCAATGGATCATTCTTTAGGAGCTTTACTAGCTCAGAACGATGATCAAGGACGAGAGGAAGCAATCTACTATTTGAGGAGAACAATGATCGGGGCCGAACATCGATACAACCCGATCGAGAAGGAATGTTTGGCATTGGTGTTCGCTGTTCAGAAAATGCGACATTATTTGGTAGGCAAACTATAAACGTCATATCAAAAGTCAACCCCTTGAGGTTACTCATGACAAAGCCTTCATCGTTAAACGGCCGACTGACAAAATGGGCCATATTGCTATCCCAATATGAAATGCACTTTTTACCACAAAAGGCCGTTAAAGGACAAGCGGTGGCGGATTTCCTGGCCGAGCATCCAGATCTGAGGGCAGCCAAACTTTACGAGGATCTCTCAGACGAGGTCGCTGAGGTCTGCCTCACTCAGATATCTTTTGAAAGACAAGTGTGGCAACTTTTCTTTGACGGTGCATCGAGAACAGGCCCAAAAGGACATATAGTGGCAGGAGTAGGGGTAGTACTCGTCTCTCCACAAAATTATGTGATTCCTCGAGCTGTCTCATTAACCAAGCCTTGTTCCAACAATGTAGCGGAGTACAATGCCCTTTTGATTGGGATGCAACTCGCCGATGAGATTGGCGTTAAAAATCTCGAGGCATATGGTGACTCTAAACTTATCGTCAGCCAAGCTCGCGGGGAGTACGAAGTCAGACATGAAGATCTAATACCCTATTACAATGCAACTGTCCACATAGCCGAGAGATTCACGAACTTTTATATTGACCATGTACTACGCAAGCAAAATGCGCATGCAGATGCACTGGCGTCTCTCGCTGCCTCCTTAGCCCTTCCAGCTGGAGTAGTAGAGAAAATATTTGTCCACAGCTACGACTTGTATTGCCCGAGAATTGTTCTTGAGGACTACTAGGAGCCAACGGGAGATTGTCAAGACAAAGAAGCTCTTGAGGCGTCAACCGGTCCAGAGCCTAGAGACTGGTGATTCCCTTACATTAATTATGTCTTGTATTGCATCCTGCCTGAGGACACCAAAGAAGCGGCTACCATTAGAAGGAAAACCCCCAAATTCTACTATAATGCGATCACACGAACGTTGTATCGTCGATCGCATGACGGGATCTTGCTTTGCTGACTATCGCAAAAAGAGGCACATGAGGTATTGAAAGAAGCCCATGACGGTATGTGTGGAGCCCATCAACCTGGCCCAAAACTTGCGAATCGACTCCAAAGGTTGGGATATTATTGGCCTAAGATGATCGCTGACGCCATCACCTATGCCAAAAGATGTCACGCCTGCCAAGTGCATGGTGATTTCATCCATCAAGCACCAGGGTACCTTCACTCTACGACTTCTACCTGGCCATTTGAGATGTGGGGGATGGATGTAGTTGGCCCTATCAGCCCACCATCATCAAAAGGACATCAGTTTATTTTAGCCATAACCGATTACTTCTCCAAATGGGCTGAGGCCATTCCTCTGAAGGAGGTAAAGTCATCTGATGTGATCAAGTTCGTTAAACATCACGTCATTTACCATTTTGGTATACCTCGGCGAATCGTCCATGACAATGGACCCCAGTTCATCAGTCAAGCTTTCCAGAGGTTCTGCACTAAGTACAGAATCCAGAGTGTGTCCTCGACCTCCTATTACCCTGCCGCGAATGGTCTCGCAGAAGCCTTCAACAAGACCATTGGCAAGCTTCTCAAGAAATTCGTCTCGAAAAGTCAGCGTGACTGGGACGACAAGCTAGGTGAATGCTTATGGGCCTATCGAACAATTGTTCGAACCCCAACTAAAGCCATGCCATTTTCTTTGGTATATGGGTGTGAAGCCGTGCTTCCACTAGAAATCCAAATCTCATCTCTACGTGTTGCCTTGACAACGGAGATGACAAGTGAGGAGAAGCATCGATAGTGACTCTAAGAATTGGAGGCCTTAGATGATAAACGTCTGCAGGCCCTACAACAAATCGAGCTCTACCAAGCCCGGATTAGCAGAGCCTTCAACAAGAAAGTTAAGGTGCGAACTTTCAAGAAAGGTGACCTTGTCTTAGCCGTCAGAAGACCTATGGTGATGACACATAAGACAAAAGAAAAATTTCAACCTAAATGAGAAGGACCATTTGTAGTAGAGTCAGTCTACTCAAATGGAGCATATCGCCTCATAACTTCAAATGGCGATACACTCATGATGTCGATCAATGGCAGGTTCCTAAAGAAGTACTATCCTTAATAGTACTTTTCCTCTGATCAAGTTAAAATTACACCTCTGATCAAAGCTCCAGATCCAAGAAAAGTTTCTTTCCTTTATTAGGTCACATCACGGTAGATCGGTGACAAGCTAATCGGGCATTGACTGTACCATGATGCATGATGTAAATATTGATAAAGAAACGAAAGGCGAAACTTGGGTTTTAATATCGCTCTCTTCAGTAACGTCCGACGCCTCCGACGGCTAAGACAGAGGAAAATGTTGGCTTCTAAGCCCAACATAAGTCTTCGACAACTCACTATGCTGAGGGGAATAGCATGGCTAGCCCAACTCAAACAGTAGTTGGTAAAGGCACCTCAAATCCGTTGATAGCTGAGGGTTTGCTAAAAATCCTAAGTGGGCTAGTTCCACTCTATCCTCCAAAATCCCTTACCAATTCTCATACACAGAATGGTAGGTCTACAAAATACAATCATTGCTACGTTAACACTATACCTCTGGTGATGAAAATTTTCAATACTCCCTATCGAGTACAAACCTTACTTATCAACCCTATATGGAGTAGAAAGCCTTCAAATTTGTCAGGTTAACACTACACCTCTGACACTTTTAAAATTTCACTTGTCATTCTCATCAGTAGAATGGCAGGTCCTCAAATTGCTCCCATCACGAGTCGATTTATGTCAAGTTAACACCACACCTCTGACAAATTACTGTTAAGCTAACATTACACTTCTAACAGTAATCAAGTTGCTGCCAAGTTCAATATTAAACCTCTGACAGTCATTCTCCCTCAGACTTCCGTATCGAAGCTGAACCAAGAACGATGCTAAGTTTAACACTACACCTCTAGCGTCCAGGTCATTGCTAAGTTCAACAATACACTTATGGCCATGACTTTCCCTCGGACTTCCTTGTCAAAGTCGAGATGACCAATGCCAAGTTCAAAATTACACCTCTAGCATTACCCCCGCTGCCAAGTTAAACATCACACCTATGACAGTGACATTTTCAGTTTTCCCAAATAAAGCTGAAATACTTTTGAGTTAAGTTAATATCACACCTCTGACTCACACCCTTGTCAAGTTAACATTACACTTCTGACAAGACTTAATTCAACCCGTTAAGTTAATATCACACCTCTAACGGTAAAGATTTTCTTAGATCCCTCACGAATCTAGTCTCACTTGTTATTCTTGTTAACAGAATAACAAGTCCACCTAAAAATATTGTTAGGTTAACATTACATCGTTAACAGTGTTTTCATAAACCCCCAGCTGGTCTTAATCAAGTTAACCCTAAACCTCTGATGAAAACTCATCCTCCCTGGGGGTACAAATTCACATGTCACTCTCCTTTATAGATTGGCAGTTCCATAAAATTTCTGTCAAGTTAATATCACACCTCTGACAGCACTGTTGAATTTCCTGAAACAGAATTTTTCTACAAACTTTGACTCGTTAAGATTATTATCATATTTTTACCAAGCCAAAGATCCTTTACTCCTACGCGTCCGAATTTCAATGCAAAAAGGGAATTCAAGACAATAGAAGGAGACAAAGAAAAAAATGTCACTTTTATTTATGTCCGACATATGAAAGTGATACAAGACGCTCTCTTATATAATGAGATTGAGTGTTACAATAAAGGAGTACAAAGAAGTCCCTCTCTCTCAGTAAGAGGTTGCACTCACTCCTTGAAGCATGCTCACCACTCCAAGTACAAGATGTTTGGAAGGTCACCAAAGAAGGGCTGTGGTGACGATCGGAAGCTGATTACATCATCACGCATGACGTAAACATCGAAGGAGCCCATCGCTGACCAAGAACAATGGTATTTCTTGAGGTCAAATGCAGCAGAACCTTCTGATTCCACCTGACCAACTGATGTAGGCCACGATCCTTCGTTGATGAACATCTCTACCACTAGAAAGTCATCTAATGAATATGAACTTTTCGTCGATGTCACTTCTGGGGTAAGATTGGTGAAGGGAGGATTCGAGACCTTACAGGTGACGTCCTCTTTCTAGTGACCTGCAAGAGGACCATACCCACCACTATATCCACCGCCATACCCACTGTGACCATGGCGAACCCGGAAGCATGACTGGTGCATCGTGTCCAATGAGGTCTCAGCGGATGTCAAATCCTCGTCTCCCATAAACAAGAACCGTGACTTCTCCTCCAATGGTCGACCATCGAACAAGTTCGCTGGCGATATATTCTCCCAAGGGCCCAGCGAATATGCGAAAGGATGATTGAGGCTACCAGCGAGAAGTAAAAAAAAAACTAGAAGGTCGGAATGCTGAAACGGAAGAACTGAAAGGCAGACGCAGCTATAACTATGGACTTCAGACGCAAGAATGACCAACGCAGAAAGTCAAAATTCTGTTGCGACAGAAACAGACGCGATCAAAATTGTGAACTTTGAATACACACAGATTTGAACGCAGTCTAGTTTTAGACCCGCGTCTAAAATATGAGACACAAAGAGAATCAGATGCGAAAATTGCCACGTCCTTGTTTGATAAACAGGGGTTGCTACATTCAAGTCTGAAGCCTTCGGCCTGAATTAAAATTCTTCAAAGAGAATCAGACGCGAAAATTGCCACATCCTTGTTTGATAAACAAGGGTTGATACAGTCAAGTCTGAAGCCTTCGGCCTGAGTTAAAATTCTTATAAGTAAACAACCTCAAACACGAGCTCTGTATGTAAAGCTCACGGTCCAGGTGCAAAGTCCATTACACTCGCGTCCAGGGGATTTTGAGTCAGAGTTCAGACTCAATCAACTTGCACTTCATCAGGAAGTCTAAAAGGCCCAACTTCCAAATAATGGGCGCACCAGTCAGACTTCAAGAGAAGGTCAAGAAGATGAATCTCTTCAAGGGACAGTAAAACTGAAACTCAGTTGGGTTGAATATTCCATGGCGGACGAGTAATTCCTACCAGCAGAATAATCCTTTAAAGTTTGAACTTTCTGCATCAAGGCGCGGATATAAAAAGTACTCAGAGAGACGCTTTTTTATCTTGAAATCACGACAGTGATAATCTTCTGAAAAGATTAAAGAAAAGCATGAAAGCTTTGGGTCGTCGTTGTCCATGGGGACCAATCCCATTGAAGGAAGAAGATGAAGTCCCTCAGAGCGCCTGCTCTCGAGGGGAAAACAGTCTGAGCAATAGACTGTTAAGGGGGTGAGGCCTATTTATAGGCAATCCATGAGGCCTATAATTAATGGCGCAATAATCAGAGCCATCAGCCTTAATTCCCGCACGAACGTCAAAGCCCAATAAAGAACTGACGCGTGTGTTGCCATTTCGGAAACGTCAAGGGCACAAATACCAAGTCGTCAACGCCGACTTGGCATTTAAAGGTATTAACGCCAAAGCCCAATGAAGGCCTGACGCGTGGATTGCCGCTTCGGGAAACATCAGAGGACACAAATCCCCAATCGTCAACGCCGATTTGGCATTTAAAGATCTAACAAGATCTTTAAGACGAGCTGCATGTAACGCTTGGGAGGTTGCATCAAACGCAGACCCAAAGGTCGCGTCCTGAAACCCGCATCCCTTTGTAAACTCGAAGGCGGAGTTCTTCTCATTCCTGTTAAGAGATCCGTGACCGCGTCTCTTGGAGTGGTTCAGAGCCGCGTCCCCTCGGCAAATGGGGCCCATTTAGAGGTTGCGTCCTGAGTCCGCATCAACTTGAAAGCTGCGTTCTGAAGCTTGCATCCTCAATAGAGAAGGCCTATGTCATTCACGGGGAGCCCAGAACTGCGTCTCCATTGCGAGATGACAGTTGTGTCTTTATCATAAACTCAATATAGCTTGAGTTTGCGCCTTATCAAGGGAACAGAGCCACGTCTCTACTGAGCCTGTGCCGCGTCCCCATCAACTAGCTGAGATCCATGCGTCAGTCTTGAGGAGCCCAAGACCGCGTCCCCACTACATCCTGAATTCTGCATCCTGACAGAATTAAGGGCCGCGTCCAGGGGTCCGCGTTCTTCCATAATCACAGCCGCGTCTTTATCAAAAAGGAGATTCTGCGCGTCTTCACGGCGTCTCCATTAGCGGGTCAGAGACGCGTTTCCCAGAACCGCGTCTCCATTTTAAATCAGAATCGCGTTTTCGCTCAAGAACTCAGTTCAGCCTAAGTTTATTATTCATGGCCAGCTAAAGACTACAGTCAAAGGCTGCGGTTATAAAATTGAGTTCATCTATAGCAAGCAAAAAAACGTGAAATGGAGCAAAATTCTGAAGACTTTTATTATTTGATTCAAAAATGGTAAAAGTAATACAGACACTCTTGACAAGTAGAACAAAAAAAAAAGGGAAGGAAGGAGGCTAATAATCTTGTTTCGCCAAAGAACGGATTTGTTCTCGGAGACGATGCATCTCGTGCTGACGTGTCTTCTCAGCCTCCATTAGAGCTTGGACTCGCAACTCCTCCTCAGACAAAAACCTCTTCGCAGCTAGTTGTGCTTGAAGAGACTCCAGTCTGGAGGAATGAGCAGAAAGGTTCTCTTCAGCTTGTACCTTGGCAGTTTTCAGTTCCTCCAGCCTCTTCCTAGCAGCGGCAAGCTTCTGCTCATTGATTTCAATCAAGGCTTCTGCCTTGGCTATGGTAGCTCGAGCTGTGGCAATAACCTGCTCTGCGCTCTGTATGACGATTTCAGATTCCTTCGAATCGCCAATCAGCTTTTGGTGGTCAGCCTGGAAATGCTGGAGATGGCGGGTCTCTTCAGATATTTGTTCCTCCATCTCCTTTCGCTCATGTTCTTGAGCGGCAAGAAGTTTATCCAGAATTGTCCGAGCCTCGTCTACTGAACCAGCATTGTCCAGAGACTTAAGCTCCTTCAAATAGCTTCCAGCTGCTCCACCAGCATCAGGCATGCCCTAGCTTGCGAAGGACTCCCCGTATGACCTATGTTCTCGATCTGATTTTCGAGAAGTATTCGGGCAAACTCAAAAGAGCTACCCCCGGAAAGTATGAGGTCAATACAAGATCGCATGGAAGCAAAAATTATTGCACCATTTGACGTGCTAGCTCTTTCATGATGTCATTGGCTGGAGAAAACTTTGCGGATGTACTCCCGGACCCCCTTTCCATCACAGGGCGAGAGACGGGAATCGGTTCATCTTGCGCAGGAGTGAGATCGACGATAGGTTCATCAGATGCTGAGATGGTCACCGATACCTCCGGGGTAGTTATTGTCATAGCGGCCTCCACGGCGACTGAAGTGACAGCAAACCTGGAAACATCGGGTTCCTCGGTCGAGGTTTGAACTGTACTGCCTTCTGCGTCAAGGTTTGCTGCAAGATCCTCTACCTGAGCTACCCCAGCACTCTCTGCAAACCACCAAAACGTCAGCCATGACAATAAAAAAGAGAAAATTCAATGTGTCAATATCCTCTTACCAAGCTGAGGATTTGAAGATGGCGAATTCCTGGGCAGATCTGGTAGGGTTGAGACCTCCTGGACGTCGACAGTTGCACTCTCTTGAGGCATTCCGATAGTAGGAGCCTCAAGGCCCTCCTGCTGGGCCAACTCTTATATCATTTCCTCAATCTGGGAGGTTGTAGCCTCACTGCCGACAGCCAGCCCTATAACACAAAGTCAAAAGGAAATGTCAGAACCCTTCCCTAGCTAAAGGGGAAGCCGGTTCAAAAAGACAAGGAGAGTACCTTCAGTAGCAGCGACCGTTGCTATTGGCAAAACCGTCACGGGATCACACCCTTGTATCTCTTCTTCCGAAATATGCGAGAATTTGCTCGTATATGGAAGAGCGGGTTCATCGCCAAAATCAACTTCATCACCAGAATAATATTCATGTTCTTCAGCCAATGAAGACGATAGTTCAACACAAGAGGTCTCAGCAATCGAGACCTTACCACCAAGTACCCCAGTAGTAGGGCTGGGATCGACAACCCGTGAGCTGGATATCAATACATTTGGAGACCCGGCTGTTGCACCTCATCCCTCTTCTCTTGAACTGAAGAAGACCCTGGCTGAGACGAGATCCCTGGAATCTCAACATCATCTCTTCCTACCAAGTCAACTTCAGGTCGCTCAGCCTCTTCAGCCGTGGCGGGTTCATCTGCAAGCTCCCCTTCTTCTAAGATCATGGGGCCCCTGCTGCGTAATCCATGGGGACGAAGAAGAGGGATTTCCTCTTCCTCTTCCTCTTCCTCCCTCTGCCCCTCGACACCAGAAGAGACTACTTCGGGCATTGAAGCTCCTGCCACCGGTTCTCTTCTAGCCTTCTTTAAGATAGGCTCACTCTTCGAAGTAGAGCCATGGGAACGTTTGGATACAGCTTGTCGACTCTTCGTAGCAGGCTGCTCCTTGGGTGCTGCTGCTCTCGGTCCTGCCCCTGTCTCCCCTCCTGCCTCTTTCTCAGCTGCCTGGTATTCCTCCATGCCTCGCACGCGTTTGTTGGACGCCAATTTGTCCTTATAAGATGCTTTGATGCTCTTAATGCATGATATATTTATTGAGAAACCAGGCATCTTGCTAGCCAGGGAATACCAAGTACAGGAACTGAGGCTCGTGTAGCAGTTGGGCGTCTTATGAGGCAAGCTGAAAATAGCTTTTGTCCCTCTAGCCACACTGTAATACCATGCCGAGCACCTTCAAACAAATTCCCGCTAAAGGAAAGTTTGGCATTGGGGTTACCAACATATAATTAATCATAACCGAATTGTCGAGCAAAACGGTTCGGCATATTGGGCTCGATCGTACATGAGTTCCCTTGCTGAAAGAGCAGATACCCGGGCCTAATGTTAATTAGCCACCAGAAGACTCCCGATGGCAACCTTGTGAAATCATCTGGTCCCGCAAGGTCAGCAAATTTATCCCCGTAAGATGCGCCGGTAATCTCGGGGAAGCAACGGTCAAGATGATAGTTCGAACCGTTCAGAATACATTTTGAACGTAGAACATGTAATAGCAAGACCAGCTTGAGTTCTCCAGCCTCTGCACAAAAGGGACAAAACCCTCGGATGCAGGCACCGCCGTCATCAGTGAAGGGCAGTGCATAACGTACCAAGCCATCAAGTACGTGTATGGAAGCTCGATCCTGGGGTTGGGGGTCTTCACTCTTGGCCTTCCCTCCGAGTCAACCTCTGGTCTACCTCTGGAGTCGACGATGGCCTCCACTTTGCACAGGCTTTGAACCAGAGCCCGTAATCCACTTTGAATTCCAGCCACCATCGCTGGAAGGAGGGCGATAGACCTGCCGTAGGCCAACAAGATCGCCGGGTATACCACATCAGCGACTACTTCATGTGGCAATGTTGGCACCACGCAGCGCTTCAGCCATAGCATGAGAAAGCCTCCAATAGTGCCCGGTCAGAAATGGGAACCCGGACTTGATGATGAAAACTTTCAAAAACCGTATCAGGTTTGAAAGTATCTTCATTTGACTCCGTGGTGTAAGAGCTCACAGAGGCGTCAATCCTCTCAGTAATTTCTTCATCAGTACTAGGAGCCAGAATGGTCACTGGGTGATCTTTCTCAGTTATACCGTTGAACAGGTAGCTCGCCCAAGACATCTGCTTGACACCCCTGGTTCTCCAGGAGGTAATTTGACCGCAGATGTGGAAGTGACACAACACTTCCCAGTATGTCTCATATATTTGAGGGCTCTCCTTCTTCAAGAGATGAAGCTCTTCAGAAGTTGGAACATATTCTTCATAAGGGGCGTCTCCCATAACCAGCCCTGAAACTTCATATAACTCATGAAGGGCGAACCCCATCTCTTTGGCCGGAGTAAAAAATGTCCCCGTCAAAGGATTATAATGCTCCAGGATGCGTAGAAATTATGGGAACTTTGCGGGAGGCCATACTGCACAGCCCTAACCGAGTGATACAGCCCCACCTGTTCCAGCAGAGCTCCAAGTTCGACAAGGACAAATCCCACCATCTTGCCCCACCAGGATCTGTCGGAAGAATGAACCCACCCGAGCGGGCAAAAGTCAACGGGAAAATCACCCTTTACCTTCATGAACTGATTGATGAAGGTAGTGCCGAGCTGAGGGGTTTCCCCTCTCGGATACTCAGATCTGACCAATCTGGGAAATAAACCAAAGGCCTCTTCCCATGACCGCCAGAGTGTATTCCTTTGGCACCTAGTATGCCGAGAGAGACACCGGTGACAGATTGGGTAAGATCTCATTCCATTGCACGGTGAACAGACATATGTTGGAGATAAGATAGGGGATACATCCTCTCCATATTGGGAAGAAAGAACTTCCTATCCCCTATCTACGAAGCCACTTATAATCGCCGTCATGCAAGGCCCTATCATCCTTGTCGATGTCATCACCAAAGAAGAAAACAGGTTTCTGTAATGGAGTGTGCGAATCCGTCTCAAACACCCCGTCAGTGATAATTTCCCGAGGGTCATCATACTGGCCTTAGAGATCTTCTCCTTTCGCTCCTTCGATTTATCAGTAGTCACAGGAGCAGTCTTCTGCAACACAAAGGTCAGGTTATGATCAGCGCCGCCTACATGTCCAAAGTGGCACTTTTTGGATAGAGGATTGGAGGAGTATCGTACTGCAAAAGAGAATAACATTTGATCAGAAATCTGAAAGAAAATGATTAAGTGTTTGCAACTCAAACGCAGGAATAATCCAGACGCAAGAATCATCAAAATCTGCGTCCAGATTCAAAGATCGCGAGGCTAGTATGAAGCTCGCATTTTAAAAACCTAGAACTTAGAAAAATTTTAAGTATCGGGCTCAGACGCAAGATTCATTAAAACTTGCGTCTGATCTTACAAGACGCAAGAATCATCTGAAGTTTGCGTCTGAACTCCCCACACTTAAAAATATTCTAAGCATTGAGTCCAAAACGCAAGATTCAATGAGGCCCTGTGTTCAAGAAACAGATACGGGCTCAAGTGGATAAAAGATGCAGAGGTCGTCAAACCTGCGTCTTGTCTATCAACTCAAGAACCGCGCCTGAAGATCAAACACGGGCATGAGCCCGCGTTGGCGGTTCACATTCAAAAGGGATTTGAGAGTTAAAAGAACTCTGCAAACCCCTTAATGGCGGAAACAAATCCGATGGTTTTAATACCTGAAATAGGGGCTTCCTGTATGGGGGAACCACCCATCTGGGTCTCAGGAACAACAGCCTTTGAAGATGAAGCAGTATGCTTAGCTTTTGGTGCCATTGCAACCGTGGAATCGGTGTTGAAGATGGTAGGAACGAGAAGAACAAAGCTTCGAGTTTTCTTAACCCTAAGAGGCTCAAACGGAGAAGAAGAGTCTAATGATGACTCTTGAAAGACTGTTGTCTTTTATAGACACGAAAATTCCCAGAGATACGCGGCGTTCGGCTCGAGGCCTAATCCCCGTTCGACGCGTGGCATGCATATTAAATGCAGCGCAAAATTCGCGCGCCAAAAGGGAGATGTCCCCTCAATTCTGCTGGACACGTGGCAACGCGCCCACAACACGGATTCGTGTTCAAACAGAAAATCGCATCCCTCCGAAGATCGCGCCTCTTCAACTAGGCCAAAGTCGCGCCTAGTTCACAGAACGAAAGCTGCGTCTTAATCTCAAAAGACGCATCCTTACAAGAATCGCGTCTCTGCAGCAAATTGACAGACGCGTCCCTGCTCTAAGTGAAGACTGTGTTTCCAAAACAACATGACCCCTGTGTTTACAGAACTGACGTCCAGTCCTTACTTCTGCAATTCAATTTAACAGTACACTGGCACAAGCAGATGACTGTTCAACCCTAGTTCAAAGTACACCAACAACAAATTCAAAGCACTGGGGAAGTCTAGACTGTGTATCTAGACACTCGCTACAATCATTTCTGGCGGCTTCAAAGAGTTTCACAGTACACTCACGAAGACCACATTCCAGACAGGATCAAGTTCAGAGCATCTCAAGTGATTGTCAGTCCAATCATGAGAAGTATGAACTCAACCAAAGTCCAAAGTATTTCGAAATCCGTCCCAATCAACTGCGGAATATCGAAAACTTTGGAGGGTGTTTTGTAGGCTGTCTAAAAAATCACTAAAAGACAAGTCATCAAAAAGCAGAGCCCCGAACTCCAGAAGCAGCACCAAGACGCGAGGGTCGAAACCCGCGTCTCAGCATCACTACAGTACCAAGACGCGAGGGTCGAAACCCGCGTCTCAGCATCACTGCAGCACCAAGACGCGAGGGTCGAAACTCGCGTCTCAGCATCACTGCAGCACCAAGGCACGATGGTCGAAACCTGCGTCTCAGCTTCTCGTGCGGTACCAAGGCGCGAGGATCGAAACCCCCGTCTTAATTATAACTGCCCTTGTTATGGGGTCAATCACTGCCCACATAATAAAAAAGTTAACCCCCCCATTATGGAGTATTTTTAGGGGGCACGTTCGCCTCTGATACCTCTATACATAGCCCCACTTGCTATTGAGAAGGGGTCGGTCATTCGGTTGATTAAAGACTTTTGAAAGAGGAACTTGGCTCGTGAGCTATAAAAACTCTGAGACTTCCATCAAAAAGAAAGAGAGTCTAGCTCTTCAAACAACTTGCTGCGTACAAGTTAATCTGCGCTTCTAATCTCTTTGAGATTCCTGGTCAACCAGAGCTGTGTCACTCCATCGACCATCCAAAGAGAAGATCCCCAAGAGTTCTTGACGTTCACCCGGTCAACGGAAAACAAGATTCACTTCCACCGCCACCTGAAGAACCCAGCATTAAACAAAGGGGAGATTCAAGTCTCAACATCTTCCCTCTCTTGTAATCGGAGTGTAAATCCATTGTAATCTTTCATTTGATTCAAGGAGATTTTACAAGGAACCTTCTCCCGTCAAACAGTTAGAGAGATAAAAAACAAGTAGAGATAAAGAGAGAACCTTTAATAGAGTGTCACCATCCATTACAAGCACTCTAACTTCATCCTATGTACCACTCTCTTCCTATTACAAGATCTATAGAAATGAAAAATATAAAAAGGAATAAGAAGAACAACTAACCTAAACTAAAGAGAGAAAAACTATCCTAAAAAGAAGAACCACACCAAAAACTCTCCGCCTGGTGCTCTAAAAATCCCAGGGTATTTATAGGCCAAGGGGGCATCAGGGGAGCTGTACGGAGTCGTGCGTCAAAACTCGACGCACGACTCCACAGTATAGCCGCGGAAACGCGGCCATGGCCACATTTTCATGGTCATACTGTGGTCAAGCGCGCAGCGTCGAGTCATGGCTGCTCTGATGTCAGGATCGGTTGCTACTTCCTTATTTTCTGCTCCTTACAGTAGCAGAATGGGCTTCCAAAGTCAATGCTCTATTAGGATCTAAAAATCACCAACTAAATGAGATTTTTGATTTTCTTCTCATCTCACACCATGAACGTAGAACACACAAGAAAATTATTATTTAGTAGCATTTTATAAAGAATAAGTGGAAAAGTGTGGTATGAAATATGCAATATTGAAGACTAATCATGGGGCGTGACACAACACTTCCTTCTCTGTCGGCTCTTCATCCTTGACATTTTCTTCTCCCTCCTCTATTGGGGGAATGTGGCTTACCCCATCTGCGACATCTTTCCGAAGCCATAGGACGAACTCTAAAGATCCTGCAATATCCATGCCTGTGACAGAAAGAAGTTAGAACATTTTAAATAACAGCAAAATGGTTCTGTTCGGCTAGGTATGGCATGTTCGGCCATTGTCAGCAATGTTCGGCCGTTGTCTGCCGAACATAATTATTATGTTGGTCCAAATAGGCCAAACACACAAATATTGTTCGGTCAAACTGAACCGAACATTCTTATGCTATTCGTCCCTTATCGACCGAACATACTGTGAACCCATAAAAAAAGGAATAATTTTGACTTAAATCAGTTGCAATAAAATTCTATGAGTTCTTTCTATATTTACAACACGAATAAACCCTACATACAATCAATCACCCACCACGTTCAATAGATCTACCAATTTTTCATCAAAAAAAATAATTTTAAAGAATTTTGGGTTGAAACTCGCCTTGCTACGCGGGAGATCACCGACGACGAGATGGGGTGCACGAAGTGAAGATGAAGTTCGGTGATCGACGAAAAATGACGACGATTGAGTGTGAGTGAGGGTGAGAGGGACCTAGGGAGAGTGGGAAAAGAGGGAGAGAGACGATGCAGAGTTGGGAGAGAGGGCTGGAGATGAGTTGGAAGAGAAAGTATGAGAGGAGTGCGGTTATTTAAATTCAAAGAAGTGATAAATAGACCCATTAGTTAGTAAACCAGTAAATTAATAAATAGACTCCTCCCCAAATTATCCTAAATATCCTATACTCTACACACCCAATTTAAATGTAAAAATCTAGTTTATACCCTCCAATTTGAAATTAATCCCCCATTTTTCATCTCAAATACCCTTATATTCTAGTATTTATTTTCCTCCATTGGAATAAATTGCATTTGGTTAGGTTAGAAATGGAGGTGACCTATACTGTAGAAGATTTTACATAATACATTTGATGAAAAATCAAATAGAAGAGAAGAGCTTGATTCCAAGTGAACAAATTTAGACTTGTATCTTTCTTCTCCTTGAATAATGAGAAGAATGAGGGTAAAGAGATTGGTTGAGAAAGATCGTAGATTACAAGAACAATATTTGATGGGTATATGTTTGACAATAAGGTATCTTATATTATTTTTAATATCTTAATGTTGTACTAAGTTGACATTTGATGGCTGATGATGATTGATAATTGAGATCTTAGTGGATACTGTGAGACTCATCTATGATCTGATTTTGTTGTTACACACACTAAAGGCAGTTCACATTCTTCGTTATTTCATTTCAAATTCAAATATATCATTTCTTCTTGATTTTATCTGATTTGTTTGTTTTATCAATCTAAATAAATCGGTAAAGGGTATCTGAAGTCATCATGAGCTTAGATAGGTGTGGGTAGTGGTGATGATTTATATATTATAGTTCATGCCTCTTTTCTATATGTGTAAGCAGTGTATCCTGAATTTTCAAAGTGCAGCAAAAATCTCATGATATAACTCCACCCTCCAGATTGCAAGTCGATTCTCAAATCTTCACATGGACAATGAGATATTTTCACCATTGTAATGCTCCAAAGCTGTCACTTGCTTTTCATAGTTGTTTGGACACCAAGACGAGTGATTTTTTTAAGGAGTGGTTTAAAATTTCTAGGGTTTTGAGTTGAGTAATAGAGAGAGTTTTGAAGTTGAAAAAGAATTAAGGTTATTAAGGTTGG